>PVKE010001011.1:0-90226 GCA_004027555.1 Craseonycteris thonglongyai | reverse complement strand
GATTCTTACTATTAATAGAGTCCAGTTAATTAAATATTGCTAATCTTCAGGTTCATCATCCTTCATATCAGGGCGACATTCCCTACTTTATAGGATAAGGTGACTAATGTATGGAAAATGTTTATCGAAGTGTGTGACATTGAATGCTAGACAGAGGGTGGTATTGGTGGAAGTATGCTAAGAGTTGCATTTCTGCACAGAGCCGGTTGGAGAATCTCTCAGCACTCTGTGTTGCATAATGCAGACAAGGAAACAATGAAGGAGAAGGTAAGGAGTTTTCTGATACTGAGTTAGGGTATAACTCTTTGCAACACCCTGAGTCCGCTTAAGCCGCACATACACCTTCTTTGGTTTTTCCCTGATAAATGATTTTTATAACGAGAACTGTTGTGTGGCTCCAAGTTCATACTTTGTATCTACACCAGTGTTGGGGGGCGTCTGTTCAGGGAAACCAGCGGGGAACCTGTGAGCACGAGCCAGCACAACAGGATACTAAATCAGTCAAAGAGTTAATGGTGGTCAGTTCTAATTAACCAGATTTTAAAGACTTTTTCTTAAAAAAGAAAGAAAGTAAAAAGTGTTCAGAGTGTGGCAGCTCAAAGTTGGCAATTATAAGCCGTTGAGATGTAGGTACCTCAGAGTAAACTATGTTGACTTGTCTCAGAAGCTAAAAATTCAAGAATCAGAGTTTTTCAAAAACAGTTCCCATGTTACTGTCTCAGTTTTTGCTTTTGGCCACTAGTGTCTATGCTTGTAAATGAATTGTGTTTGTTTTATATTAAGTAAGGCTATAATTGATTAACATTGTGGGCAACGACACCTCATGTTCTAACAAGTTTTATTCCTAGTCCTCACATTAATATTTTTGGAGGTATGGGTTTGTGCTTTTTTTCCTTTATGTGCATATCATGGTGTTCGTAGTGGGAGGAGGAGGAGGAGTGTGTTGTGTGTGTGTGTGTGTGTGTGTACACGTGCGTGTGTTGCAACTGTCCCCCCTCCTGCTAGTTGAGACTTCAGTTACGTAGGGCAGGAGGATTTTGGCACACTTTCCTCTAAAGAAAACACAGTCTGATCTGAGGAGTGCCTACCTCTTACAAGGCCTCGATTGTGTGAGAATGCCCCAAAAGAAACAAATGCAGTTTAATTGCGTCGGATGCTTGGTGACTAGTTCACAAATCTTTTATTTGTTTTGAGAGGTGCTGCAGGGGCACTAAATTTTGTGTGCGTTCGGGGAGATGCAGACGTAACTTACAGTAGGACTCAGAAGCCGGCATAATTACCTGGGCTCCTGTCAAACTAATAAACTAATAGAGGCTTTAAATAAAATCAGAAAAGACCAAAGATTTGGGAAACTTAAAGAACAAGACTAGACGTCGAGTACTGTTAAATTTTCTATATGCATGTATTTGAGAGGCCAGTGGTCCCATGGAATATGGATTATATATTTCAGACTTAAAAAATTATTTGAATCTTTCTGGAAGAAAACCCTGGGGTCTGGAATCAATGTTCTACCCTTCTTGTTTTATTCCAGCTGTATCGGGATCTCAGGGCATCTTCCCTGAGAAGGAAGCTCTCCTAGAACAATGTCCCTATCCATTTGCAGATGACCTGGGGCACCAGTGTCATTTCTAATTTTGTCTGTAATCCAGGAAACCACATAAAAATCTCAGAAAATTTAAAAGCTGTGGATAGCTATCAACAGGGGTCATTTGATAATGCAAAGTATTTATTTGGTGGGCATTTTCACCAAACTACAAAACTTGGGATACATTTCCCATGTGATAAAATCAGCGTTTTGTATTTGGGATATATTTAAAATTTATAGCCACCACATTTAGAACTATTTCTTGAAGGCCTTCTCAAAAATGTTGTCTCACAAGCAGAAAAGCTGGGTCAATGCTTGATGCCGTGGATGAATGCATTTCTCTAAGTGAATCCACGTATTAGCTTTTGCTGGTTCCTGACATGCTGTCCATATCACTAGTAGCCAAATTTAGTAAATATCACTTGTTTTATATAGAATATAATGAGTGTATTTAAAGTAAGAGTCTTATAACAACTTGTGGTAATAAAACCAAGTTTGGGACTATAATATCCTTTTGAGCTTCTCCATTTGCCTTTTAAATAACAGTATCATTTATCCAATCATCCGTTCATTGAGTAACATGTAAATGCTTTGTATATTCTAGACAATATTCTGTGTATTGGGGTGTGTGTGTGCGGGGGGAGGGGGGATGACAAGGATGTAGTTCTCCTCAAAAATATCAATGGTTAATTGGATACTCTATAAGTAAGTTAAGTAAAATGCAACACTAAAAATGACTTAAGTATATGTTGAATGCATGATGTAAATTCAGACACATATTTCACTCAACTATGGTGGAAATGGAAAATCTAATAGGAGGGATTATTATTTGCTGAATCTTGGGTTACAAATGAGAATTGCCAGAGGAAGAATGGAGGAGAATATATTAGACATACAAAACAGGTACCCTGTACCGTGAACTCTCTTCACTGTGGAATGCTTTGAACAGTCACATTGGTTGTGATGCAGTTTTAATGTTGGGTAGCCATTGCTTTGTTGGCATTCCTTCTTTGCAGCAGTGTGCTATTGAAGACTGTATGTTTATGGTGCTCTTGTCTTGGAGAGTTGTGTGTGTATATATGAAACCCCTTGAAAAGGTGTGGGTATCCTTACTGGATTTGTGTCCCTTATAACCACCACTAAGTACACTGTTACAGCAGGTACTAAAAAGTGATCTGCTCATGGAAGGGATAAAAGGATAAATATTATGGTTCTTGACAATCTATGTAGGAGGGACTTAGGGACCGCAAGCGAATTGAAAATATGGTTGGGAGGATGTCTTGAAGTGCTCTGCTTAGCAAGAATATCAGTTTTACATAAGATTGTGGCTTTAGGAAATGGGAAATAGCAGGGATCTAAGACCTTCCTTCAGCCACATTTGGGCCTTGCCATGGGAGTAAGTGAAAGACTGGGTCGCTTTATAGTTTTGAAATATAGAATCTAGAAACAGGTTCTCTTAAAGTGTAAAGGAAATGAGAAATAATCAAGAAGTTTTTGTCAATCACCAATAAATAAGTGGAACAGTAATTGCAAAATGGCAGATTGTACAAACTGGCTATTACTGTTGACTGCCAAACTATCTGACAGTTTTTGATTAGTCTTCTCACTCTATGATTGTGCATGAGACAAATTAAAGGTTTTTGTCACCAAGCAGGGCAGGAAGAAGCTGAGCCAGCTAGCCAACTTAGCCCATCAGCAGTATTCTTAGAGTCTTGATATTTGCCAAAGTTGTAAGTGAAAATATCCAGGATAAAAACCATATACAGAAAAGAAGTTTTTCATCCACATATCATGTAACACCATAGATCACTAAAGCAAAAAGAATTTTAAAATCTAATTTGCTTTTCACAAGGGACTGGGAAGCCTGGCAGGATTTTGGTTTCTTTGAGTATCTTGAGTTATTTCTCAAATATTTTGGGTTCAATAAAATCCAAAATGCATTTTGCCCTGAGCACTTTCCCCCTTAATTTTGAAGCCCATGTGTAATCTAAAGGAAATGCAATCCATATGTTTCTGATTCATTTACACTTAACTCATCAAAATATTTTTCTAGGAGCTATTTGATGTTGAAGAAGCATTTTGAGACTTTTTAATAAGCTTTTTAAAACCTTCCCCCCACCCCCCTTAAACAGAAGGCTATGTTTTGCCAAAGAGCAATAAGCCCCAATACCAAAATATTTGGGTTTGGTTCCAAACGCTGAACCACAGAATGTAAGATAGGTTCTCAACTTATCCAGTTTGTTCTTGTGTCCCATTTTCTGCATCTGGTTCAGTGTGTAAAATTCAGTAGAGTTGCCTAAGATGAAAATGGGACTCTTGTGACTTTACCACAGGACCAAGAGGAAGGATTAAAACTGAGAGCTAACAAGGTTGTGAGGTTAATACAAAAAAAAAAAAATAGAGGTTACCTCATGAAGGTCATAGCTTCAGGTCCAGAGGGAGATGAAGAGTTGAGGGAAGTAACCCGTTTCAGTGGGAACCATGGTCAGGATCACCTAACAGCTTGTTTGGTTTTGAAAGCACAGCCTCATTGAAGTAAAAGTTCTCAGTGACTTTTTCAGACTTTCCAAGATATGAACTAAAATTTTCTACTGAACTTATCTTTGCCACATACTGGCCCTGCTCCCCAAATTCTCCATCACCATTCTGAGTTGCAATGATTGAAAATCTGAAGTTTCATAGCTTCACATTCAATGCTTGTCATAATTCTGGCCCAAGATGCTCTCTGCCTTATTGCCCACTGGTCTCCAATACAAACCATGACCTCCAGACAAACAGCTGCATTTGTTTAGGCCAGTATCTTCAATTCTACGGTACCCTTTTGTGGAAGTTTTCTCTGATCACCATAGGCAGAAGCATTGCTTCTTTTAACTACATTCTTTTAGACCATGGTTTGTCAACGGTGCCATTATGGATATTTTATCTTGGATCCTTCCTCTTTGAATCTGGGCATGAGAGCTATCAGTCCTGTGCATTTGAAGATGTACCACCCCTGCTGTCTAGGTGCCCGTAGAACTTCTCATGTGGTAACAACCAAAAATGTCTCCAGATATCTCCAAGCATCCTAAGGAAGGGGAGTAAATGTGCCCCTCATTGAGAGCCACAGCTCTAAAACGTCCCTGATACCAATCCTGTGGGCCATCCTTGATTGTTTTACTTGTATAGATCTGTACATATTTCAAGATTCGGAAGCCAGCAGAATTGCATGCTCAACTTCATATCTAGAGTAGTGCATCGTTCAGTGATGTGTGTAATTTTGGTTTTGTGTATTTACTAAGTATTGTTGAATAAAAATGATGGGGTGGATACAACCTCACCTAACTACTCTTCATAGTAGTTAGGTGCTGCTCCAGATTTAGTGAGTAGCTCTCTTCTGCTGGAAAGACCTAGGGTGGGCCACCACCCTATTCCTATTCACTGCTTTGCAGAGGCATGATCTTAAGACCTCTTCAGGCCTTGGTTCTCCTGTAATCGCCACTGTCCAGCCTTCTTTTTTCTCTAGCTCTTCTGGAAAGGTACAAAACTTTGGCCATAGGGGAGTTAAAATCTAAAGTATTTGGAAAGACCTATGATAACCTGAAACTAAGGGTTAGAGAGTAAGAAAGATGCTACCATTCAAGTTGCCAGATTAGCAAAATAAAATGCAGGATGTTTAGTTAAATTTGAATTTCAGATAAAAAAACAAATAGTTTTATTAATATAAACATGTCCCATGCAACAGTTAGGACCTATTTACGATAAAATTATTTATTATCTGAAACTTAACTGAGCATCTTGCATTTTCTCTGACAGCTCAAACTATCAATGTAGAAATTACAAGGACAGAAATGAGGACATCGAGATATAGATACAGGAAAACCCATGGTTTGCTTGTAGAAATTAGAGATGGACCATATTTTAGAGAAGGGTGTATATTAGGAAATAGCATAACTATAATTGCTTGTAGACGGTGAACCTAGACAATAAAGGTGCTTGAAAGCCATGCAAATAAATTTATGTTTGAAAGAGAAAAAGTATAGGAGGTCACTAAGTGCCTTTTTTTCATTTCCTGTTCTCTCTACCCATTGTTTCTCTATGCTATTCTCCCCATATGGACTGCCTTTCTGCGGCCTCCTACAGCCCCTTCTCCACATCTGTATGTAATATATCGACAATTGTTCATTACCTGTCTATGTCCCCCTTTTGATGATTAACTCTCTGTCATTGCTATGACTACCTGTCCTATATTGAATTTCCTGCCTTTTAGAAGCTCAAAGGAATACTCGTTTTCCTGCTTCCAAGTTTGTTGTCATTTATAATCCATGGGCAAAGTCTGAACTTCTAAACCTGCTCATGAAGACCTTGACCAGTCCATATCATGTGGCTTAGTCAACCTATTTTCCCACTGAGCTCTAACATCATGCATGTCTTCACACTCTCAGCCCACTGTCCTTATCCTTTTGCTCAGCATTTTCTCCAGGTTAGAAATTGCTTTCTCTCTCTCTCTCCACTTAGCCCAGATCCAAGCTCACTTCAGAAATCAGTCCAGGCTTCCTTCAGAAATAAATTCCAGCTTCACAAACCAAAGACTGCTGATTAGTCAAAGTTTCTCCAATTCTCCTGTGTTCAGAATTCTCATAGCAACACTACTGAGTGAAGCAATACCCCACTGTTTTCTTATACTCTTACATTTCTTTCTTTTGTTGTGGGCATAATTTTTATCTTTCTAACTAAACTACAAAAAATTCTTAACCACAAAGAGGGCTAATAGAAGTATTTTTATACCTCCCATGGTACCTGCCATGCTTCTGGGCATATAGCAAATGATCAAGAAATACTTTTTGGTTTAATTGAATTAGCATCCAGGGACAACTATTTAGAAAATAGTATATAATTCATATCAAATGTTTGAAAGTTTCTTATGGAGATTTTTGGGAAATCTGTTTCAAAAATTAACCCGTTTTACTTTGAATTCTCTTACAAATCAAAGCATGAGAAATTTCTGAGTATCTTTATGGGATGTATTAATAGTACTTAAGGGTCATGGTTTGATTACCCTCAGCCTAAACAACTAAGATAATCACAATTAATTACTGTCTTTAGTACCAACTATATTCGGACATTGTGTCAAGCAGTTTAAACGTATCATCTCATTTAATCCATACCTGCAATCGATATCATATTTTTTCTTTTTTTTTAAATTGTTTTTGACAGAGAGAGACAGAGATAGAGAGACAGAGACAGAGACAGAGACAGAGAGAGAACTGAACTGGGGGCACTCCCCAGTTCAGCATATGGGTCTGCATGGACCGGGGTCGGGATTCGATCCTTGGTCCCCAGCTCTGCAAAGCGAGCGCTTAACCCACTGAACCATCCCGGCTTTCCCTCTTTTTCTTTTAAATAAGAACATGGAGGATGAGGAAGTTAAAATATGTTGATCAATGGTGCACAACTGAGAAAAAAACTGCACTGGTAATCAAAATTAGCTTGGTCTGATTTCAAAAACCTATGCTCGTTACAACTTCTTTCTTCCCTGTTTCTAGCATAGGGAGTAAGCAGTTGCCCCTAACTTCCCTGGGTAATTTTTTTGAAGGCCAATGGGGGACTCATGCAGACAAGCTGATCATAAGCGTTCTCGCCCAAGAATTTCTCATCAGTAACTTTCTCTAAACCCTGCCCTGACATCTTTTATTTATCTCCTGCTCTTTTTTAAAAAGGTTTTGATGTGGGACATAATGATTCCATTTATTTTCTCCTTGTTCTCACTGCGTTTGTTGTTGTTTTTCCAGCTTCCTTTCTCTTGCCTAAGCTATTACAATGCCCTACTAAGGGGTCTGGCCACTTTTCGTCTCTCCCTATTCAATATATCAACATGTCCTGTAAAGAATTATCACATAATGGATCATTTCTAGCATGGCTTTCTATTGTTGAAAAAGAAAACACACTTTAATGGCGTCCAAAGAAAGCTTGTGAAAAACCAAAACTGAATTTTATTAGATTATTTAGGTTTCTGTATATGCCATCTTCTATTAAGACATGGTTTTGAGGGCAGTGTTCATATTTGATTCCTTTTAATGTTTAGTTTCCCGGAGAGTTGAATATACTGCCTATACTTTGAGAGGCTCCATAAGAACTTCGGAAGCAGACACGTAAGCACACCCCTGAAATCTAGTGTTCATTTTCAGATTTGAGTACACTACCTCTGGTAACTGAACAGCAACTATACCATTATTGACAACGTAAGCCTGTGGTCCAATTAAAAATAAATTCCTCATCCAACTTATTCTTAAGTTCCTGATTGTTCTGAAAGTACTCTTATTGGAGACTCATGAAGATTCCCAGAGCTTCAAGGTGATTGATGATTCTTTAGAAAATCTGGTGAAAGTGACACCTTAATACTTAACTGCTGCATAGCTTCATGCCTTCTCACTCTCTACCTCTGGTCTTCCCACAGTCATAACTACCATCTCTGACTAATGAAACTAAAAGGAAAAGAATGGCATTGATCTTTTGGAAATTCCCAATTTTCAATGAAATTCAAAGGAAAAAAAACCCCCCCAAAAAACCAAGGGCTTGGTGAATACACATAAGGAAGGTGACTTCACTGGCATATTTTCTCACATGAGAATGAGGATATCAGATGATAGAGCACACTTCTACCACAATTATAAGTATCGGCACTTCCGAGGCTGTAGTCTTATACAGCGAATATAGGCCTAAACCTATGTTTTAACTGTAAAATTAGGGGGTCGTCTTATACGCCTGGTCATCTTATACGCCGGAAAATACGGTATTCCATTTAGTCCCAAAATAAAATTCAAATGTCGCAACACTTCATTTAGCAGAAAGAATAGTCATCTCCTAAGACTGGAAATGGAGCCAGTGTGAGCAAAGCATTACAGGGTAGATCAAGTTAAACACACGTGCATCCATGTATGTGCACACACCTACGCATGCTCATGTGAAAGGTAACAGCTTTCAATGGTGACAGAAGTCCCCAGCTCTGTGCTTATAAGTTTATCTGCACTTTGGCCACCAATCCACTTGCTCAGAGTAGAGCAGAGCATGTTGTGATGAATAATTATTTAATCAAATAATTGTTCCATGCTTCCAACACCACTCCTTTAAGAACTGAGCTGGAAAAAAAAAAATCAGCAAATATGTAAATTGGAACTGATTAGGGGATTAAGTTTCAACTAAAAAAAAAAATTAAAAATTGGAATAAAAACAGCCTGCAAATCCCTGTAAGCCAAGACCTGTCTCTGAGTTACAACACCAGCGCCTGTCGGCTGTGATAATTTCACTTCATTAAGTTCCAGATATAAATAGAGAGCGCTTTTTTTTTTTTCCATCCACCACTTTAAATAAGCATGGACTGAAAACACAAGGGTTATTTATCCCCTCAGCTGTTTGTTATTGGGTCTTTGGTCTTGCTTCATTGTTGCATTAGACACTTCCAAACACCTATATCATGAAGCCAGGGATAATTCACCTCCTGTAGAAACCATTTTAAAGTTATTGTTTCCACTGCCAGAAAACATTAAGAGAATAAAACTCATCAAGAGCGCTGCATGCTGAAATGCAAAACAGACGTGTATATAGGTTGTATATAAAGAATGCAGATAAATTAATAAGAAAACTTCATTAAGCATGAGTGCTTTAGGCTAGAACGTGATTGCTTCACACAGTAATAGAATATAAAATGCGTTATTTTTCCTGAATGTTTAAGGGTTTGTATCCAAAGTTTTTTCTAAATCAGAGGCTTCATACTATAGATTTATTTGATAATATATTTTCCAGTTCCTTCAAAGTAGCTCTATATTCTGTCAGCTGAAACGTATGAAGAATAAAATTCATTACTTGGAATACCACTAATTCTAATCTTAAAAATAAAATTTGATGCAAAAAAATCAAACAGTGGATTCAGAGAATAATAAGAAGCATACTTTTTATAGTTTAAGGCCAAGCTCAGCAAAATTTTCTGTGAAAGAAGCAAAATCAGGGATAATATGGTGGTACTTCTAGAACCACTTAAAAATGAAACAATTCTTTAAAAACGCAAAGGTTCTTTTTAGCTCGTGGGCCTTACAAACATGGGTAGTGTGTCCTGGATTTGACCCTAGAGACACAATTTGTCCATCTCTACCTTACAGCATACAGAATCCTGGCCCTTTTTACCATTTGATATACTATGTGTCCATTTTCTCTGGGTTCATGTCTGGCCATTGGTGAATGTGGGCATGTGCCGTTGTTTTAGTTTTAACCTTATATCTCAGAAAACTCAAGTTCAAAAACATTTTAAACCTTGAGGGGAAATGCTTACAAGGTGTTTACCTGGTGTCAATGGGTATTTGTCCACATCATAAAACGACTTGGCACCTCTCAGTACCAACAAACATGATTGGCCAGATGGGGTTGGCAGAACCCTAAGAGTGAATAACACAACAAGGCCGTAGGTCAACACTCAGGAATAAAGTCCGGGCTGTGGGCTGGAGGGACGGAGGTGGCCCGTGGTCTGGCAGGGCTTGTGCTGGACTCGTCACTTGGTTTTATAAACCCTTTATTTTATTAGCACTGGTTTGGAAAACAGTATCAAGAGGCCAACACCCAAGGATAAGGTGATTCAGGAAATGGTTGGGGGGATCCTCAGCTTAATTCATTTTGGTTGATATTAGTTGAATGGTTATTCTCCCCCAAGAACTGTGAATTTAGTAGAAACCAATCATGCCCCTCACTGGCTTGATGTCATAGTCCTGTTATCATTTAATGCCTGGCTCGTTGAGTAGACTTTCGTCCTTGTTAGGTCCAAACTTCATTAGATGAAGCAGTCTTAACTTTGTTTTCAATTACCGACATGCTGGGGATCACGGAGAAGATTCCCTCAGGTCTGAAACCACAGCTCACAGAAGGCAAATGCGGAATACGCGTATAGACTCAAATGTGTCAGAAAAGGCGGATCCCACCAAAGGAAGCTGGGAAGTTGGAGCTGCAGTTACTTCCTGAGGAACGGGGGACTCTGAGGGCGCTCGGACACCAACCAGGAGACCTCTGAGAATTTGTACGTGATCACAGCACTTTGTAAACTGAGTGTGTTGTGGACATAGGCCTTGGCATTTGAAAGGTCTATGTATGCTTTGTGTCACAATTGTTTATGATACAGTTTATGTCAAAAGCATTGCTCAGTTATAAAAATAATAGTTAGTATGTGTTAAGTGTCTATTCTTCATCAGACACTGGAGCATATAGGTACTAGGTCGTTTTTCCAGGAGTTAAATACTGTTATCATTGCCATTCAGAAGGGAGGGAACTGAGGTATAGAAAAGTTACATAATTTGCTGAAAGTCACAGGGCCAGTAAGCAGTGACAGCAGGATTGAAACAGATTTTAGAGTTCAGTCTCTTAACCCCTAGGGTGTCAGTAATGTGCTATCTCTCCAATGACAGATATTCAGAATCTACAACCACTCTTGTGGCGATCTGGGAATTCTTGGTGTTACACTGGGGGAGGAGGCCCCTACATTTCCACACTCTGGGGACAAAGCACAGCAAAGAAGAACAGAGAATGGGATGCACATCAGCATTTACAGCAAAATTTTCAGAAAGGAGAGAGTTCGGTCCATGGACCAGAGAATACTGGTCTTTTGGGCATGGGGTTGTGTGTGTTTTTAAGAATTTCTTGACATGCTGGCCCCACAAGTCTCTGCTCAGTTTGCTTGATGTTGAGATCTTTGCATTACGAACACAACTTTCACTTATTCAGCAATGATTGGAAAGTGTGCACGTTTCCATGGAGACGGGGGAGCCATTTCCTTTCCCACATTATGAGCACAAGCCTGTCTACCAAGTCTGATTTCCGTCCCGTCACCCAAGGGTTTGGGGAGATTGGGGAGTTTGATCCTAGGGTCTGGCATGGCTCCAGGCAGAACAATAAAAAAAGACATAAATCATGGGGAAAAGAGGTGGACGCCGGAGGGAGGTGTGAAGGTGGGGAGTTGAAATATGGTGACTACTGCACATCTGCAGAAAACAGAACCTGCTTCAGTTGAAAGAACTCATCTTAATGAAAACGTGAGTATAACCTTGAGTATTCATAGCACGGGTGCCAATGTGTGTAAGGCCACTAAGGGATCATAGCTCTGTGACATCCCTGGACTTTTATAGATAATCCCTGATCCTCAGTTTTACTACTTCAGTGTCATGTACTTTGTTACTCATGGATCGCTTTATTCATTATTGTAGGAACCATTTATGAAGCACATGCTAACTGCAAGGCATCCTTTTAGAGCACAAGGGAGAGTCCAGATTGATTTAGACACGAATCTTACTGTGAAAGGCTGAGGACAATGCGCAGAAAACAGTCACAGCGTGAGGCACATTGCAAATGTCAGGAGACTCAAATAAGCTCTCTGAAAACGGACATGGGTCCATAGTTGGTTTTCAAATTGAATATGAGTAAAGGTCCAGGGCAGGGCACTGCTCTGTATTTGTTCCATCTAGAAACAGTGATTGAATTGGTGAATGAATTGACATCTAAAGTAAAATTTCCAGGGCTGAGATTCCAGAATCCCGGAAGGTTCACGGGGCCATGAACTAGCATTGGGCTCACTCACAGCGATCAGCACCACCCAGAATCTGGACACAACTTTGGCCTTGACGCTGTGTTCTGCTGTGTATCACTGTTCAGACCACTGCTCAGCATCTGCTGAGACACAGCACCATCACACGGTGCCATTCAGTGGGAGGGAAGTGGAAAGTGCCTGAGCGTTGTCATAAATAAGGGAAAGCTGTCCGAAAAGTATCAAGCCATGCAATCTGGAGAACAGGTGCTTTCATGGCTGGAGTTTTACATGTTCAAGTCAAATGCAATATATTGTTTTTAAATTTATTTAGAATGTACATATTCAACAGCTAATTTATAGATTATTGCCTCATTTAATACAGCATCTCTTTTCAGTTTTCTGGTTAAAACCTAGGCTTAAATTTCACCCAATAACATTAAAATCAAAGAAAAAAAATAGAAAGAAAAAGCAGAGTGTTTTTCTTCCCTTCCCTTCCTTTTCCCTTTCCTTTCCTTTCCTTTCCTTTCCTCTTCCTTTCCTTTTCCTTTCCTTTCCTTTCCTTTCCTTTCCTTTCCTTTCCTTTCTTTTTCTTTTCCTTCCCTTCCCTTCCCTTCCATTCCCTTCCCTTCCCTTCCCTTTCCTTTTCTTCTTCTTCCCTTTCTCAGTCCCTTCCTCTCTTCCTCCCGCCCTCCTTTCATCTCATTCTTTTATTTTTTGTGCACTACTGATGATTCAGGGACTTGATGATTTTAAATAAAGGACAGATGTGAAGTAATCTGCTAATGGGGAGAAAGACCTCATTAATTTCCTAAGTATTTCATCAAGTATTCTTAATCTCCGTTCATACAACTTCCAGAATCATTGAGAAGAGACGATTTTATCTGCATTACCACTTATATTCTTCAACTGAATATGGCTGATCACTCAGAGTTAGTACAGAGATCTGTACATTGACAGTCTTGCAGGCAGGATGAGGAGACTTCCAGAGCTGCTGAGGGAGCCTTTGGAAAGAGTGTCTGGCTGGGGCCTGTGTCCTTCTTCACAGCCCTTTGCTTATTTTTATAGCCCACCCTTTTTGTGTGTGGTGTCAGATGTTGGGACAAGGGCCTGTGTGTAGGTCATTCATTTTGGGAAGTGATCCTAAGAAACACGAGTGGGTGACTAGAACAGTGAAATGGGAAGGAGGGAGCCGATCCCCTATGGGCACAACTGAAACACGATTTTTTTTGGGTGGGAGGAGGCCTTCTGAGCAGCTGTGTGGAAGGGGCTCAGGAGATGGAAGGCAGAAGAGGGGTTTCTGATGGCTCTCTCCCACTTGTTAGGAGTCACCTCCTGGGGTGTTCACTTGCACATGAGTCCCACTGAGGAGCCCATTGCGCACGCATCTCCCATGCACAGAAGGGTGTGCTGGGGAGGGCAGGGGTACCTGATGCAGCCACCAGGGCACCTGTGAGCAGCTGGAGTACAGTGGTGGGCCGTGGAGACATGAAGCAGGGCGTAGCAGACAGTTCAAAGTCTGTACCGACATCCAAGTCTGGCTCATTGTATGTATCATGATCCTGGTCCAGTGGCTTGAGTGTAGACGCTGTTTAAAACATGTGTGTTCAATTGAGTTGAAATGAGACAGAAATTGGGAAGGTGCTGGGCTTGTTCCTTGTTGCCTTTGGTGATGCATACATGTTATTTGAATATATATTTACCTTATTCGTTCATTTATTCATCTATTTGTAAATTTACGGAATCTGAGCGAACTAAACTGCTCTAAACATTGAGAGTACAACACAAATAATGAGAAAAGGCCCCTATCTCACAATTACGTTAGGAAGAACTACATATACTTAAAAAGTCAACTTCCTGCTCTTAATATTTGAAACAAAAATTAAATCTACTTTCTGGAAAAACAACAACAACAACAAAAACGGCCTTATGAGACCAATGCAAACAATAGTGCTGCTGTGAATATGTTTCCATAGATTTTCCAAAGCGGGACAGGATTTCCTCGTGAACTATTCAATTCTGTTTCTCTTTTTTTTGTTGAAGCAGACTTGAAAGAATACACAAGCAATATTTTTCTTCTCTCTCCCCATGAATCTCAATGCACAGGCTCTATATTCCTGTCTGAGCATCCTGCCTCACTCATGGGGACTTTGAAAAGCTTTGTGTTTCCAAAGAGGGAAGCTAGCAGGCCCCCGGGACATCTCTTTGGGTCGAGAATTTTACTTAGCGTCCAGGATAACTGGGCTGGACCAAATCGGGGTGAGCAGCATGAGGCTGGTGTTGCAGGAGACTTGGCCGTGGCTGGTGGACCCCAAGAAGTGGAACTAAGGGCACAGTAGATTCTGCAGGCAGCAGGGCCTCTATACTGCCCTCCTCCTCATCAGCGTCTTGGGAGTGGTGAGGGTTCTGGGGGAGTCAGCTGTGAAGCTGGGGTCCCTGAAGACTGAGAACCATGAATCTTGGCTGTTCCTTCTCAAAGATTCCCATGGTGGACCCCAAACTGTAGGTTCTTTCCTATAGCTTTCTATGCTCCACAAGATTCAGGGGCTCTTAGGTTACCCTAAAAAGGTAGCAGGTTCCCTCTACAGTGATTGATACCTTTCTCTTTATCAGGTCACTAGTCTCTTAAAAGAGATATAATTTGATAAGGAAAATCACCAAAGTCATTTCTGGCGCTTGAGGACTGTAGAGCAAATTCAGTTTCTCCATTAGAATTTAGCCGGGGAGTTCTTTTCCATTCTGACTCTATTTATCAATGTTCTATTTTTCTTCTTCTTTTTGGTAAGGTGCTGATCATTCACCATGTAGTTTCCTAAAATGATAGAAATCCGAAGTACCTGACCACGCTGATTACTCCAAGACATAGAGGAGTCATAACCATTCCCCGTTAACATGTCCCTGCGACTGCCCTGTGCTCTTTCCTTCTCGGCTCCTTCTTATGAGCATCGTCACCATTTTGTCACCGTTGTGCCTAGCACAGAGCCTTGTCTGTGGTATCATTCAATAGCTCTTTATTAAGTAGAGAATGAACAATTTGTGGGACTCGGTGACATTGGCAAATGGAAACAGGTTTAAATAGCTATGAAAAATTTAACTTCTTGTGGCAGCAACTTTACTTATATGACTGACTGTCTTCCTTCTTCCCACCTCACGCAAAGTAGGTCCACAGAAAATTAAAGTTAGTTTAGCCCTGAGAAGTGGGTCTGTACCCTTTATTTCTAGGAGGAAACAGAGAAGGAAGAAGATGAAAAGAAAAGGGAAAAGAAAAGAAGGAAACAACAGGCTGCATAGGGAGGGGGAAGGCATCGGGGAGAGAGCTTTGCGATCCCAAATGGAGTGATGGCAACAGCAGCCAGAACAATAACATGTGATATTGTTGTCCCCATTTGACAGATGAAGACACTGAGTCCCATGGAATTGCCCATGGCTACCCAGCTAGGAAGATCTGAAACTGGGGTGAAAGCAGACAGTAGGCCCTATGGCCCATGCTCACCCCACCACACTATCTGTGCTGCCTCTTCACACAGCACAGTTGTTGTGCACCTAGATGCCTGGTGTGCACTTGTCACTTTGTGCTATTTGATTTCATCATCATAACAGGGTTGTGAAATGGTGTGATGATGACCACTTCAATGATGGAGACAGTGAAACTCAGGAAAAGGAGGGAAGTGACCTCTGCTTCCCCAGCTTCCAAGAGGCAAGTTAGAATGATTCAAACTCAGCCTGGCGTAAGTCCCCAAAGCCCCCGGTCTCCCTCTGTGCCTAATGTCGCTTTAAGAAAGTACGACAGAAGCTGTCTACCCTGTCACTAACTCCATGGGAACCACAGAAGATTTCTACTGTCACGGTTAAACCCACGGTCCTCAAGATAAAGTCATCATTTTCAGTGTGGGAATTTTACTTTTGGTTGCCTTCCAGTTCCAGATTTTGGAGAAGTGGCTTCTTTATCTCCTCCTCATGATGTGGCCTCGTGTGTCCTCATCCACATATATTTAGGGTTCATCCAGTCCCTCAATATGAGGGGCTAAAATAAATGGCTGGTAACTTTTTACATGTCATCATCTATATTATGGCCAGGCATTCAAAATGTAGAATAGAATTCTTCTTTAGAGGAATATTAATTCAGAAGATAGGACTCATGAATAAAATACTAACTTTAGATGAAATATTTTTTAAAGTATTACACGTGTATCTATGTATTCACACATTTACATACTACCATGGTACTTTAAAAGTTCGTCTCCTTAAAAACAAATGTGATAAATGGTTTTGTTATTATTTCAATTTAGAAACAGGCAGCTACAGAAATAACATTTTAATATATTCCAGATTAGACTGCATGCTATATTTGTAATAAGGACTTTTTTCCAACATTAGCTGGCATATCACTCCTATGAACAATTATCCAAATAGCTATTAGGATATGATTACACTCATTTCCAGGCAAAGCGGCGTTGCCAGAACCGAGCCCGGCTCCCTGGGAGCTGTGGGGCTGACTTGTGGAGGAAGCCACAAGAATTTGTCAGTCATCTTGGCTTTGAGGGAGTCTCCCTGTCTTGAAGCTAGTCTCCTTCCTACTTGAACATAGAGGCAACTGTTTCTTTTTTGTTTTACTTTTGCAGTTTTACATGATCTAGGGGGGAAAAAGGGAGAGAGAGGGAAAGAGGAAAAGAGTGAAGGGGCTGAAGGGTTGCATAGACAAGTAAAGGGAAACCCTAAGAAAGTGGAGGAGACAGAGGCTTGAAATCACGGAGCAACACCCATACGTGGACATATACCCATGGCCACGCGCGGATCATGTTGCCAACGTGCTCCGTAGTCACATCTCTGCAGAGGGGTTCATACTTCATGTAATTTATAGACGGGGGTGCCAGGAAGAAACGGTGTTTAGAGAAATAGAGAATCGCGCTTTTTCCTGGGGCCCATTCATTATGCTTTTGGCTAGTTTGGCACCTGGGGACCCTGCCGGTTAATCTGGTCCAACACTCTAAGTGGAGAACAGTGACTCCCTTAGACGAGGTGAAGAAAAGCTCTCTTTGTGCTCAGCTCGAAGGCTGGTGGAAAGATTATTTGGAAAGCCCGTGTGCTGCATGGGCGTGGGGCGGTCCCTCCCACAGCTGCACGATGGTGGAGGCTCACGACAGGTCTCAGGTTCCACTCATCAACCACCAAAACCACTGTCCCTGCCACTGCGGGCAAGGTCTCTATTCTTCTTCAGCTTGTGGAATGGGGAAGGGCTGAAAGGGCAAAGCAAACACATTTTTTCCTTTCAATCTAAAATTGTTGAAGTCCATTTTGCCGAACATGTCTCCAGTGCACTGTGCCACTTTGGACTTAGAAACACAAGGGATCTGAAAGAATTATCTTTCATGAAAAACAAAAAGTATCCTGAGTGCAAAAGAGTATGTTGGTCTGGCCTCATGTAAATGGAATGAGGTCATGCTACTTTGTATAGAATCTAAATAGTCAACTAGTTGAGGCTCTTATTTCCACTGATTATTACCCCTACTAAACTATCTAAAATGCTTGACTGTCAGTGTAGACTTTGTGTTCTTTTCTGACTAGTTCTCCTGACATTGGATTTGTGAGTGTAGAAGGGACTCCAAGGATCATCCTTCTAACTCTCCTAGATCTCGGCTGACCAGACGTCCCTTTTAAATGGGACAGAAAACAGCGGTGCTGTTCCATTTCAGGAGTGTGTGTTGTCAACCTAGTCTCACTGGGCTGAATTCAAGGTGTGTTGGTAGGCTGAGCAGATGTCCTGTTTGAAACAGACGTCCGGTCATCCTACCTTGACCACTTTTGGTGCAAGTTCATAATCGTTTTCGTCTAACATCCCTTGGCCTTGTTACACATGGCAAAGCACTAAATTCTTACAAATGCATGATGTCTTTTAATGCTCACAGTGATACCCTTTGGGGAGTGTGAGTGTCCTCTCCGTCTTACAGATACAGAAACAGGGGGTCAGAGAGGACAGAAACTCATCTAGGGGCATAAGGAGCATATGAGTGACCCAGGTATCAGAGTCAGGTGTTCTAACACCTCTTCAGTGCTAGGCAGGTTCTTGATGAGTAGAAGTGGTATAATGACCTATGCTTTGAAGAAAATGTGTATGTACATTATCTCAAAAGGACTTCAAAGTCATCGTTTTTAATATGGTAGGAAGTAGAATGATGACTGAGGGGACGCTCCCTGCCTCTCAAGCTTAAACACTGAATTTTCTCTACTCTGGAATGTACAGCCTCTTCCCCTCGTGACCAGTGTGGAAGCATATGTGAAGAGACTCCAAACTGCTCTGAAAGATCCAGTCTCAAGAGGTTTGGGTTCTTTTTTTTTTCTTTTTTTTTTTTTTTTTTCTGTAAAGAAACAGTTAAGACCAGGGATTGTCTCTCTTGATTCCCTGGGAGAATGGGATGAGAGATATTGAGAAAGAAAAATGAGGAGATGAAAAGATTAGTTTCAAGAAAAAACAGTTATGATGGATATACTCTGATTGAAATAAAGGGAGATTCCTTTTCTATATTTTCAGCACTTCTATTTTCTTAGGAAACAATAGCTAAATACTAATAATAAAATATGTGTAATTAAAAGATATTGAGTCAACAGTTACATGAAATTTAGCAAAATTTGATTTTTTGAACGAAGCTTATCTTAAAGAAAACTTAGCCAAAAAAACTACATTGTTGCAATAAAGAAGTTTTCTTCTATGCCAGAAGGATTGTATGAGAAAGCATCTAGCCTTTTCTGTTTAAGTTCAAAGGAAATCTTGATATTTTTCTTTTGCCCAAGAACAAAAAATATATACATACATAAGCGCTGTCAAAATCCAGCCATAAATGCCTCCATTTTTCATATTACATGGATGGATACTTTCTGGACAGCAACATAGATGTAGATATAGATATATAGATATATAGATATATAGATGTAGATATATATAGAAAGAGTTAAGGGTGAAGAGAGGTTAAAGGATAAGGCATGATTGATTCCTAAGTCCTAATACCCTAACTAGATTCACACCAAATGTTACCAAAATAGTATACCGCATTCTCTGGAATCTATTTATTTCTTTACTTAAAAAAAAAAGAAAATACAACCTTGGCCTGGCTGGCATTATCTTATTTGGGATTGTCAATTAGGAAAGGCATCGGGTTCTGCTTGCCGCAGCCTCCATTCTTCATTTTCTAAAACATGTCACAGTCATAGGAAGCTCACGTGACTCCCAAGGTCAAGGATATAATCAACTATAAAGAGAATACACCCTCCTGTTTTATATAAATTCTTATTAAAATCTCCAGTTGCCTAGGGTATAATGATATTCTGCATGCACTTTCTGTTTTCTTTTTCATAACTACTGCTGAAATTAAACTTGGAAAAGAGAGAGAAAAGATTGATATTGTCGGTGGTTGGGGTTTGCATTTGACATTCCTCAAATAATGGGATGTAATATGGTTATGCAGAAAACAGATTGATTTTTTACCATTTTCCCACTGAGGTAATGGGGAACAGAGTGGAGGAAATTCCAAGGTTTCATTGGGGGAACTATTTGCAACACAACTGAAGAAGAAAACAAACTCAAACCATCCTTTTGTGCAATTTTCCCTTCAAAATGTTTAAGTAGGAAATTTGCTAACCAATTTGTTTTCATTCCTGTGAGTTTCAAGTATGGGGGATGTTTTCAGGTTTGCAGAAAGATTTCAGAAAGTCTACCAATGGGGTGAATCACAGGTGATAAGAGTAAAAATAATGGGGACAGTAATGGAATTTTTTTCTAAGAATTTAAAATACAGGGTCTGGCAGAAGTAACGTTCTGCTGGAGTGTTACCAGCTCATAAAAAGGGGCATTTCTTTTTGTTTTAGAATCTTATATGTTTTAGAATCTACTCCCCTGCTCCCAACTCCGCTCTTCTGTCTTCCTACATCATATCAGAGGATCAAAACTAATATTAACATATTTCCGATATTGAAACAGAGTCAAAGCTGCTGGGGCATACGCCCAACATCACCCAGTTGGTAGTGGCGAGGCTGCGACCCCTCCCACACTGACTTACACGGACTTTTATTAATGCTAACGAAAGGAATGTACCCACGAATTTAATTTCCTATGGCTTTGCAGGAAGCCAGGGAACTCAGTTGGTTAGAGCACTGTGCTAATGAGGCCAAGGTCACCGGCTTGACCCCTGAATGGTACCTTGAGCTTTGCATTTATGAAATTGCCTTCTGCTTCTTACTCCAGACAATGGACTTGTGTCGAACAAAACTTTTGCTCGTTTCACTTTGTGATCAGAGCGTGGATGGTTCTAGAAAACCATCCTCACCATGGAAAAGGCAATTTGAAGCCTTTATCCTAAATTCCATGTAGCCAGAGTAACAATGTCACTGGAATAATCAGCCAGAGTTAATGTCTGCTTCATTTTATTTTTTTCAATTAATAAACCTTCATCTCTTTTTGTCTCCACTGAGTGCATATCTCTGTATTTCTTATTCCTAGTATAGAGGGTGCATTGATTCTCATCACCCCAAATCTCTAGGGCCCAGCAAACCAGCTCCAAGAAGCCTCCGAGGGGAGGGGTGGTCGTCACCAGAAATGTGTTCAGAAGTCCTTTGGGACAGCACACACTTTGCAGTCTCAGCCGGGGCAGCTGCACTGCCGGCCCTGTGAAGACTCAGGACCGAGGCTTCAGAAACAATGAACAACACAAGTTTGGGTTCATGTATAGATATTGCCCTGTGCCCTTTTCAAATGACGAGTCTCATCTTTGATGCTCACATCCCATTTTAAGTCATATCACTATATTGATGCATCACCGCTTGGGCCTTGAAGCCTCTAGGGAGGATGCTTTGAGTCTATAGACACGTTAGAAGGGGACCCCCCTCCTTTTTTTTTTTTTTTTTATCTGCTCACTGTTCTACCAACTAATGACACAAATCCTATTTCAGATTTCCGTGCTTAAAATGTTCAGCTTCTGCCTTGGACAGGTCCTTCTCTTCTCTGTCTTGGCAAAACTTTCTTGGATCACATTTTCTCTGGGGGCTGCACTCAACCCGCTTTCATATTAGAAGACAGTCTTGTCACCTCATTGAAACATGGGCCTCTGTGTGTCACTGTGTTTCCTTTCTAGGCACTGCTATCCCAAGTTGAACCTTTTAGAGAAGACAAAGGATTTTTCATAAAGCAACTAATCATCAGTGAGTGGAAATTTAGGCCCTAAAAGAGCTCAGCTTAGACAAAAATACATGGAAGGTAGAGAATCCTCCTGTTTGGGCCTTAAAATCATACCATGTCGAATCAACGTATATCTCCCACTGCTATTCGTAAAGTGAGTTCCGTCCATCAATTTGTTTGACCACTAAATGTGGACTTTAACAGTTGTTAAGTTGAGGGCATTGAAGGAAAAGTGACTGCTGGCTCTGAGGTGGCCAGATGGGACCACTTTATACCATTGGGAGATGGTATGTGAAGGGCTGTGAGACCCAGATCCCTTTTCTGCTTCGGAACCCTCCCCAATATCTTATTCCTGGAGCAAACACGATTTCTGCAGTTCTTCTGTTGCTTTGCTGGCAAGTCAGCCAAGTTGAGTACATTATTTCACAGTAAAATAAACCTTCCCTTTTCTCCCTTTGTTCCATGGGAAATGACTCAGTGTGTAGTACAGACGTGTCACCCTCACATTTCCACAAGATTTGCTTCCCTTTCTAATTGTGGGCCCTGCTGGGTTGAGAATGATCAAAAGTTGCAGAAGCCTGGTTTTCATTTCTCTTCTTTTGTTACTTCCTAATCTCCAATTTCATTTACCTCCCTCACCCTTCGCTGTCTGACCGACTTCCACTAACAACAGTGACTTCAAGTTGGATCCAAACAGACGCACCAGGAGTGGGTTCTGTGGATGAGCTGGGGCCAGTGAGTTTTATTGGGATTGCTTTTTTTATGAGAAGTATGAGTGAGAATTCATTCAGCTATGGAAATAAATGGGTTTTTGTTGTTGTTGTTTTATTTGTTTATTTACTTATTTATTTTTGGTATACCTTAGAGTAGCCCTGTCCAACATTTTAGCTTCCCTGGATGACACTGGAAGAATTGTCTTGAGCCACACATAAAATATACTATCACTAATGATAGCGGATGAACTAAAAAAATGGTCACAAATTAAATCTTATGACGTTTTAAGAATTTGTGTTGGGCCACATTCAAAGCCTTCTTAGGCCGCAGTTTGGCCATGTCTGATATAGAGAAACCATATGCCTTTTTTGGTATTTTCCCACTTTGGGGTCCATGTCAACATTGCAGGTGATGAGGGCCATAGCAGATCTCTGCCCTGTACTTCACAGTGTCATAGAAAGTAAGACAAAAGACAGCAAGCTCCTGAAACATATGGTGTATCTTGTAGGTTCTCCACAAACATTAGTTGTTCTCTATTACTGTGGTGGTTGAAAGAATGATGTTCTGTTTGAGATGTTTTATTAGTATTCTTCCTTTAGCAAAACTGTTCTGTGTTTAAGAACCGAGATGTATGTGACTGACTGTCCTATTGTTAAAGCATGTGACAGGCAGCAGAAAAGTCTTTGGGTAACTGGTAAAAAATATATATTCAAACAAGAAAAAGCAAAAGCAATAGGTTCCTAATACCCAGGAGCCCAGTTAGAACCATACATTAATGGGAACAAGTTTTGGGGTCAAACTTCCCATGAAAAATGTAAATTTATTCTATTCCACTGTCACAGTAAATGAACATTACTCTAAAGTGCATCTTGCTAATGCCTGTAATCACAAGGAGTAACTAAAAAGTGTAGCTAAATGCTACCAATCACTCCCCATTATGCAAAACAAACAAAAAAAGTAATTCCAAGCATAGAACCTAATGATGAGTGCATGCATCACCTTTGTATACAAAATACAGCAAATTGTTAAACAGGTTTTAGAATTTAAATACAGGGTGTGTGCACAGAAGCTTATGTAGAGTGATGAATGAGGGAAGTAAGTAGAGCTTTAGACTCTGACTAGAGCTAAGAAGGTAGACACAGCCTGAGTTCACATCTCAGCCCTCTTGTTAGCTAGCTGTATCCTAATAAGGGATTTATTCGCCCTTGTTGCTGTCTATCACGTGGAGAGGGTAATATTAAAACCTGTAGTGTAAGCTTTCTGTGAGGTCCAAAGAGATAACACATATGAAGTACTTATCACAGGGTCCAGCATAAATTATATACTCAATAAATATAAGTGTTAATAAGAATTTAAATGGAATAAGAATAAACAATAATAATGAATTGAGAAGACAGCGACAACTCTACAAGATCAAGCTAGAATTTATTCAGTGATGGTATAATCCGTCTTTTAACTTCAGGCAAGATTATTTCTTCAAACAAGGAACCATGAATATTAAGTGCCAAAATAAAAGATTATTTATGAAGCTTAGCATTGCCTGGCAAGTTTCCATACAGTAGCTAATGAAGACAGAAGTAGGTAATTCATTATCTTGCTAGTTAAGGATGAAATAGTTACCATTTTAATTGTGTTTGTTCTTAACATTGGCCTGGTCATGCTGTAAATTAATTAGCACTGCCACTGGTTGTGACTTGTGTCCACCAACTAGATAAAGGTAAATCACTCATTAACGTGTGAGAGAAGAGATGATGAGTTGATAGAATATCCCTATTGGCTCCAGGAGCTAAGTGTTGGCAGTAAATAGAGAAAAGGGAACAGTATATAACAACAACTTTCAGAATGTTCAGTTAATTAAAATAGTATATTATAAAGTTCAACATGATCCTTGGCATAGACCGAGCCCTCAACAGATACCAACACTGTCAATATCAATATCATCTCTACCACCATCTTCCTTCAAATGCACCTCTTCTGACTTAAATTATGTTTCTTTCCCATAACACAGGAATTCCATACTATGTCTGTCTCTTTTTAAAAATGCAACCTACCTATACGGCACCCGCACCAATGTACAAATTATTCTTGTGGCTAATTTAAGGAAATGATTTTTATACAAAGTAAACTTAGCCTCTGAAAGCTTCGAATTTTAAGTTTTAGTGAGCATCCTCCCAAAAAAGTGTTCTTCAAGGCATCAGTGTACTTCATTGCATTATTATATAATACATTGTCTTCCTGAAGTTCTGCACTGTATGGTTTAGCCATGCAGAACTGAGGCTGGAGCAGCCTGAGACAGGCTTAGAAAAGTGTGACAGAATGAGGAATGGCATCCAAGGTTGACAGGCTGAGGTGTACCTCACTTTCTGGACCTGCCTGTCTCTCATACTTTGGGGAGATTTCTGAACAGTCATGATGACTTGAAGAGATATATATATGTAGATTGATTGATAGATGATAGATAGGTAGATAATTGATGGATATACCTCTAACATCCATGTTATATTTCCTTTGTAGTTGCAGCTAATTCCTGAAACTAGTTAATTGACAAGTAGACAAATGAGAAAAAGTCTCTTAGCACAGGAGAGCTCATAAAGCTGCTGCTACAAGTTCCAATCCAGTTGACAACTCAAATAACTCAAAGACTGAGGGTCTGGGAAAAGTGTGCTATTTTCTTGGTCCTGGCTCCCTCCAGGAAACTCGGAGGCTGATGGGTTTGAATTGAGTGAGGACTGATGTTAATGCTTAGCTGTTCACTGTGTCCTGGCACTTTTTAAAAAACTGGGTGAGATGCTTTGGCTCGAGGTTAGTGTCATTTCTCCAAGGCCAGTCTTCATGTCCAGAGGCTCGTGGTTTGGAGTCCCAGCCTGGAGCTGGCATTCCGGATTGCCCTGGGCCTGCCACAGCTACCCTGAGTTTGCCGTTTCTAGACTCAAGTGCTGAACAAGATCCTAGTGCCTCAGGCAGGAGATGTTTGACTATGGAGGATGAAATCTCTGTCTGCAGCCTCCTCACTAGTGTTCATTTCCCCTGTGGAAAAAGAACATGTATTTCCTCTCAGAAGGTTGTCCAAATACAGTGAATATAAAGTATTAGCAGTAAAGTCATAGAATAACCCTCCTACCTACCTGGCTCCCTGGACATTTATATGCCCCATGGTTTCCAAAGTGTTTCTGAAAAATTCTCTCAGCCTTTGTCACTTTTACATCAATGATGACAGCCTAGTCACAGATGTAGATTACAAACAGCATCATGATCTTCAAAAGGGTAAACATTTAAAACATTTAAAATGGTGGAATCGTTGATTCAAACACTGTCATTAGGTGCTCCTTTAGTTTTTAAGGCGTTCTGGGGAAGTAAGTGGGACCCCAAGCCATAATGACTTATGTAATATGGACACAGCCTTGGGAACAATCCCCCTGAACGCCTTAGTAACTGCAATTGTAGTACCGTCGGGATTTTAAAGCACGCATGTCATAGAAGAACAACATAGCTCACATCTCACTGACTTCTATGGTCCGCATTGTCATCCATTTCTCACTCTGTGTATTAGCATCTCTCTATCAGAGATTCTACCAATCCTGGAGGCTTCGCCTATGATCTCAGATGGAAGACTTCTGATTCCAGGCTCTGACTCCGACCACTCTTGAATTCCAGATCCACATTTGCAACTACCCTTGACCAGCTGTGTCCCACCTGCAGACCACGGGCCACATGCGGCCTAAGAGGGTTTTGAATGTGGCCCAATACAAATGCCTAAACTGTCTTAGAATGGTATGAGATGGTTTTGAATTTTTTTTTTTTTAGCTCATCAGCTATTTTTTTTTAAAGATTTATTTTATTGATTTCTGACAGAGAGAAACAGAGACAGTGAGAGACAGAGAGAAGGGGGAGGGCCCAGAGCAGTCTCCACAGTTGACATTAGTTTTCCATATAGTTTCACTCCACAGGCGGGCACAGGGCTGCACAGGGCAGGAACTGGGCCAGGAGCCTCCCACATAGACCCCGGAAAGAACTAAACTGGGGGCACACCCCAGTTCAGCGTGTGGGTCCGCATGGGGGCCGGGATTCGATCCTCAGTCCCCGGGGCTTCAAAGCGAAGCGCTTTACCCGCTGAGCCATCCCAGCTTTCCCAACATCAGCTATTTTTAATGTTAGTGGATTTTATGTGTGGCCCAAGACAATTCTTCTTCCAATATGGGCCAGGGATGCCAAAAAAATGTCTAGCACCCCTGCTAGATATTTCAATTATAAAGTCCTTCTGTCAACTCAAGTTAACTCCACATCAGTATTTTTAATTCTTTCTCTGAAATTGGTACTCCATTGTAGGTTTGGGTTACTAGCATAGACTTACCTATACCTTTTCATCCAAACTTCACATTTATTTAGTTGACAACATCTGTTATTATCTCCTTCTGAATAAATACCATACTTAAAATTTTCTCTCTCTTATAGAATCAAAACCATGCTACCTTTCATTAGTTCTTGCCCATAATAGTTTCCCATGCTACCTGCTATTTTTATTTTGGGGGCTGTTTGGTTAGGAATTTGTTATGTATCACATTGTATAATGTCATCTAAACTTGAATTTTTAGAATTGTATTGTGTTAAAGTCTGAATTTATTTCCCCAGTTTGATTTTTTTATTGTTAAATTTATTGGGGCGACATTGATTGATAACAATTACATTGTTTCCAGGTGTACAATTCTACATCACATTGTCTATGCATTGCATTATGTGCTCACCACCGAGAATTAGCTCTCTTTCCATCAGCATATATTTAATGCCCCCTACGTCCCCCATTACCCCTAGGTACCCAGTTTGATTCTAAGAGCCTTTGAGAGCTCCCATTAATCTGAAGACCCAGCATAGTTCAAAATGCATGCTTTCAGGCTGATCTCTGTTGCTGATTTTCAGTGTTGCTGATTAAACCAAATGAGGTTTTATTTATCCTTATTGATCCCCATGCTCATTAACATCTTTAGTTGAAAAAGAAAGAATAGATTTCTGAGAAAAAGTCATAGTGGAACACTTGACTAAGAAACAGGGAGGGGGGTTCCCACAAATACAGAAAAATAAGATATGCTTACCTATTACTACACGAGGTTTCTCTTTCTTCTTCAAGTGACTGTTAGACAAGTAGAGGCCCCTAGTGTACAAAGATCGCGTGTTAACATGACTTCTATTTATTTATTAAAGTACTAAACACAAATAGTGTTGTAATGGCATTTTTAACAGAGGTAAAAGAAAATGAAGTATCCTAGCAGAAGGCACAGTTAAGTCTTGTAAGATTTTCTCCCGAAAGCAAGCTTTGCAGTGCTGTGAATCATAGCCGTGTGAGGCTTATCTACAGAAACACAGAGCCAATGGTTTTGGTTATTTTCATACACATGTTATCCCCACCTACAGTACTTGTTGAAGAGTCATAATTCCCACCTCACTCTACAATTATGTAGTGCAGACTGTTCTAAAACAGGCAGTACTGTCATTAAAATGTGCACCAGGCTTTGGTCCCGCTGAAAATATCAAAACGCTTGTGGGCAATCTTAGTGACCACATGCTGAGGCCAGTGACAGAAAATCCCCAGTCTAGGCGACTGTGCTGGCAAATGCACGCTCATGCAAAAACTAGCACAGATTTGAGTTCCGTGTGTTACCCAGGCAGGGGACACGTCTTTCCTGTAGATTGATTCCTAATGACTCACTTAAAAGTGTGAGATGCCATCTGCTGGAAAATGCTAATATGGACATGATATTCTGCAACCGTCCTTATGCTGTGTCTATCAGCAGAACTATACAATCGCTGCTCTTTAATATCCCCTTTTTCCTCCCTCTGCTTTCATTGGGTGGTGTATGGAGAGGGTTACTGAGCTAGTTGGGAAAACACCCACATCACTCTTTTCTAAACAACCTTCCATTTCCAGATGTAAATCTGATGTAATGACAGTCTTTTTAGGATGCAGGAGAGTAAATAAGCCCTAAGCCAATGCATACACAACTATAAGACACACCTTAATTTCAGAAATGTTAAAATAGAAAAAAAAAGTACATCTTAGCAGTTAAAAAAATAGCTACTATAATAGCAGCCATCAATTTATATTGATTAGGAGCACAACCGACACATTCCAAATGATATCGTGGGTCAACTGATTGTTTGCCATTTGGTTTGTTAAATAGGGGTAATGTGTGATGATGTTTGCAAAGGTTCCGCCTTAGACTGTACTCAGAACTGTAACACAGACATTTGCAGATTTGACACATGATCAGACATTATAGTCAGCATAGCTTTTGGAATGAATCAGCGAATTCTAAGAACATTTGGCAGCATTAGGATGTAGACTGACAAATTCCACATGTGCCTGACACATAGTAGGTAGTTACTAAACACTGACTGACATGTGGGCTCAAATTTAGTTTGGCGATTATGGGTCTATGTGAATTGTTGTAATTGACTCTTTGGGAGCTTTGTGTGCATATTGTTTTTAGTTTGAACAAATTTGTTTTTTGAAATGTGCTTTAGAATGATGATATATCTGATTTCTGCTCTTCACCTAATTAAAATTACTGGAAATTATTCTAATTCTTACAGTTGCACAAAATAGAAGGTAATCTCCCTGTGTAGGCTATCTTATTGGTCAGAGCACTTGTACGGCATGATAATTCACTGGTTGGATGTGGGAGACATCAAACATTACCTGCAAATTATAGAGTTGTTTGGGGTCGGGCCTAGGAATTTTATTCAAATTAATAACTGGCAAATGTGTTGGCTGGTTAAAATAAATCCCTCCGAGAGAAAGAGGCTCTGTAACAAAGGCAAGAGGCAGGAAGTGTAAAAAGGTTTTACACTCCCTTCCAGTTGCTAGATACCTCAAAATCAAACCTTCTCCTATTTTTCAGGATCTTTTTCCGTAGTCCAACTGGCTGGGTTAAGGTATGACTAGTAACTGAGGAAGCCCCATTTATATGCTGCTAGATGATTCTTTCGCCTTTGTGATACAAAATAGCACTTACTGTTCCTTAATAACATCCCCACATTGCTTTTGGAGCTTGATAAATGCTACCACTTACAAATTTGTCTTTCTTGTTTTTCTGGTCTGGAAACCTTAACCGTCTTGGTTCTCCTAATGAATTCTTCTGGGATGTTTCTCATCAACTTTCTGAAAGCTCTCAGAACACTCTGGATTGTTTTATGTTTCATTGCCTCCCTGGGTTCTGTCTGTTCCTCAGAAAGTCTTCAGTTTGCTCCCTTTACCCTGTGTGGGCGCCACAGAGAAGAACTGTGTGTCATTATGTCCCAGTGGGTGCTGCCTCGGGCCGCATCTCTACTTCACGCAACTACCGATGAGCCTGCACGTCATGAGTTCACAGGCCCCGCTATTAAGACAACGCAATAGGTGGCACTGACAGTTTTTCTCTTCCCCATGCGCACGGCTGAAATCAAGACCAGAGACTGACAGCTCTTCTCGCTGCTTGTGGTTCAACTTGAAACCACAAGGTCAGAGGCACATGGTTTCGATTCAGTGTCTTTTTGCAGTTAACACGAACCATTTGTTCAAGTGACTTCGGTATCTGTTTGAGAACAAGAGATCTGCCTCAGTCCTCCCCAGTCAGATAAATTCTCTTGGCTTCAAGACAGATTCAGAAAATCCTGCCCAACAATGGCATGTGGTTTAGTTTTTTCGTTTATTTTTGCAACTTGTGAAGGAACGGCCGATAGATTCCTGGGGAGAAAAAAAAAAAAAATTAAAATGCCAATCAAAGAAGTGGCAAATTAGAGAATGGTTTATTATGGAATGTTCCTATATTACATTTAGGGAAAAATGGAAAAGAAATGATATGTCAAACAGGAAATAGAATTAGGGGCTTGCCAGCAGCAGGCTGACCTGCCCCTGGTATTTTGTCCTCCTTTTGATTCTCCCCTTTAGCTGCATTAGGAGTAAATACTACTCAAGGATCTTCAAGAAGGAGCAACGTGAAATCTGCCAGAGACAGAGTTAATCTCGGTTCGCTTCTGGGATGTATTGCATTCGTCCTGCTGAGGTTTGAGTAAATCTGGTCTGCTTAATGCAAGCCTTAGTTGTCATGAGCCGCATGTCCATGGTCATTACAAACTTGCCCCCAAATTATTTGGACTAGTAGGAAAAGAGATCATATCAGAGTTGTGATAAGATGCACTCATATATTTTGACGATCTTTCACATCCTTTTACTTTACGGTAGTCTTAAAAGTTAAAATTTCTGATGAGCCGTTTGGTGAAGCTTGGTAAAGCTCTATTCTAGGCCTTTGACTCTATTCGAATCTCAGCATAAAATGAATATAAATAAATAAATAAATAAATAAATAAATAAATAGTAGCATAGGAAATAGCTGGAATAAATCAATAATGAGGGCCAAATATTTGTATCTAAATGTAAGGATCTGACATCCTTGGTGAAAGAAAAATACTTGCTCCACTAAAATCCCAACCCCCAAATCTAGGTTTTGATCTCAGTTACCACCCCCCAGAGCTTAGCATGCTACCTTCGTTGGTCGTGTTCAATTCCATTCAACAAGTGTCTACAGAATCTTCTCTGAGGGTTTCTGTGATAGGCTTTGGTGGGGGATGCAACGCTAGACCTGCTCCTAAGTTATGAATGGCATAGAAATACAAAAACAATGAATTGTGTTGGAAGGATTCTATTAAACGCTTCACACACATGAAAGAGGCAGCATTGGATGTGAAATATCTGATGAGAAAGTAAAGGTGGATTCTTCAAAAAAGGAAATCACACTCCATGAAATATTTGTGACATTTCTAAGTGCACACGGGTCATTTGAAGACCTGGGCCAAGATTGGTAATAATTCCGGACATCTGCTTCTCTGCTCTGTCCACATACTTGGTACCCTGAGTGATAAAAAAGGCTAGATCACACTCGTGGTCCAAAGGACAAACGTGCTTTGGATTTTGAAGGTGGCATATGAGAGAAATCAATTTTACTTAGGATCAGTATTAATATCAGCGATATTTAAAGATAATTATTTCTTTATTGCTTTGATTCAATAAATATTCAATTATTAAGGATATCTTAATATTAATTTTATCTATCTATCATCTGTTATCTATCTATCTATTTACCTATCATCTGTTGTCTATCCATTTATCTATTTGTTTATCTATCCATCTATCTATCTATCTATCTATCCATCTATCTATCTATCTATCCATCTTCTACCTACCTACCTACCATTTACTAGGCACCAGGAACTATTGTAAATACTTCACATGTACTATACTCTTTAATCTCTATCACAACCCTATATTGATTCTTTTCTCATGTTACAGAATGGAAGTTAAGGCCCTGAGCTATTAAATAAGTGGTCCAAGGACATTCATTAAATAATAGTAAAGCTAGGAGTTGCATCCAGATAGACTGATGTCTTAATTTCACAAGATTGCCTCCCCATGCTCTTTTGATTATATATACATTAACCAACATCCTCCTATAGCACTATTACTGGCAGCTGTTAAACAGAGAAGAATATGTGAGATATTTGAACCATATAAGAAAAGTTCCTTATACTTGGCTCTTGAGATGAGCTCCATCTTGTGAGGCATTGGAAAAATATTCATTCCTTCTGTGGGAACAATAGTGTATCCACTTTCCATATTCTCTGTGGTATATAATGTAGATTCATGGTGGCAAATTGAAGTTTCCAAATTAGTCAGTCAGACTAGTTTAGTGACTAAGCTTATAAATCCATCTTATGGTTAGCATTACAGATATAGAGGCTTGCCATAAGAAAACATTCTCATATTAGTTGATCTTTGAATAATGTCATTTCTTAAACCCATACATTCATATAACAAAGAGGAAAATATACTAAACTAGTTTAGGGTGAAAAAAATTTTTCTGCTATGTGTCTCTATCTCCTAGTTAGGAATAAGTGACCGTAAAAATCCCTGAAAGTGTGAAACCACAATATATTTCCCTGTTCTATCATTAAAAGCTATTTGCAGCATAAATGAGAATCAGAAGCAAAAGGCCAAGGGAGAATAGCTTTAAGATCATACGTAAGGAATTATTTCCCAGCAAGAATTGGTTATGGGAATTTTGGTTCCTTGTTCTTTAACTGTTATGGGAATCTTGAAGAGACTTCTAATGTTACAACCTCTTAAATTTCTGTATAGTACTGTATCATTTATATTAGCAAAATTGAGTTCATAACATCAGAGGCTGATGTCACAGAGTTAATGAAGTGAGTCTGAGACATTGGGAGATGGATATACTGTAGGTACAGTATCAGGAAAACTGACTTGGCAACCTCGTCACTGAATGGAAGTACAGAGTTCGCTTTTATGTCTGTTGCTTGCGCCTGTTGGCCAGGCCTCAAGACCAGCCTGGGCTGAGCTGTTCACCAGAGTTTGCAAAGTGTGCTGACTGAGTCAGTCTGCTAGAAGCATAAAACCTTCAAGAGTAGAGGCTTGGCTGGCCAGAAGCACAGCGAGTGAAGATGGTTAAGCCCAAGATGGTTAAGCCCTGGGCATGATTTTCATGAGAAAAAAACAAGGCAAATAGAAAAACATCTAATTGGGCATAATTTAAGTGCGTGAAGTATGGAGAGGACCTGGGGACATGAGCTGTGTTTATGTACACAGCGAGGTTTGGAAAAAAGAAAGCTTAGTGAGTTCAAAGCCCTGTTTGTTTTTGACACAGCTGCTTTGTAATCAGTCAGCAGTCTACTGTTTTGCTTAATTATGGTAGAATTGTTTTTTAAAGAAGTTGAAAACATGGGCAGAGTCATTAAAATGTTGGAATGGTAATGGATTTGAATAAAGGAAGCACTTTTACTGCTCTCAGCTATAACATATATAATCTATGATAGAGGTGGATACTAATAAATAAGAGAGGAGACGGGCAAACTGTTCTGTGAATTACCTACCTTACACTGCCTAGTACTGTGTCATAAATATAAAGGCACTTTAAAATATATCTTTAGTCTCACCTAAAACAAGAATTTGAAGATTCATTAAGGAATACTTAATGAATTAAGTATTGATTTCATAAGTTACTTACGGATTTTTTTTAATACTAGATCTCTCTTGCTTTTTATGGGTGCATTTAGGTAATAAACTTGATAGTTTAGCTCATGAAATTATATAGAAAGCCTCACAGATGTCAAGAGACTGAGTAGGTTGGGACTTTGGTTTACAATAAAATGGTATACATCAGACTTTTTCAGGGCAAAGGCTACTTCTCCAAGTATCATGGTCCACTCACTATTTATTTTATTATTCAGGCAATCACCCTAAAATTGCTTGGCCGTCCACTGGTAGACCACAATCGACATCTTGCCCAGCCCTGGTATACACGGTCCCAATTGAAACAGTTCACTAGAGAAGAAAGGGTAAGAAGTTATAAGAAGCATTCTGGAAATCTATCATCCAATGGAGAACATTTGAAGGATATTGAAAGCAAAGAGATAACCCTGTGAATAATAGGAGAAGGTGCTCTGAGGGTTTCTTAACAAAAAGAAATTTTTTTTTAAAGATCTATTTTTATTGTTTTTTGACACAGAGAGAGACAGACAGAGAGAGACAGAGAGAAGGGGGAGGGCCCAGAACAGACTCCATAGTTGACAGCATTAGTTTTCCATATAGTTTCACTCCACAGGTGGGCGCGGGGCTGCGCAGGGCAGGAACTGGGCCGGGAGCCTCCTGCATAGGCCCCGGCAAGAACTGAACTGGGGGTCCATCTGGGTCAGGGCCGGAATTTGATCCTCAGGCCCTGGGGCTGCAAAGTGAGCGCTCAACCCTCTGAGCCATCCTAGCTTCCCCTATTTATAAAAATTAATACGTATAATGTTTCACATCTAATGTACTCTTCTTCATGTCAGCATTGATCTAAGCACTCCACCTAGTAACTCATTTAATTCTCCCTGATACCGTGGGGGTAGGAATTGTTTTTACCTTTGTTTTAGAGATGAACTGAATGAAGGACGGAGAGTTAAATAATCAGCTGAGTAACAGACATCAGAACTGAAATCAAGACACACTGTGTTACAGATGGATGATTTCAAGTACCTGACATTTGTAAAATGTCTCATTTTGCTGATACTGGAGTATCTGATATAGTCTTGATTTTTTCTGTAGATTATATTTTGCTTAAAATGAAGGAGTCATGGGTGGGGACTGTTGTACTTTATTTGGATCAGCATGAGACAAAAAAGTAAACCATCCATGGATGATGGTAGCAACATGGGAATGAGAGAGAGAGAGAGAGAGAGAGAGAGAGAGAGAGAGAGAGAGAACATGTGACCCAGAGCCTTGATGATAAAGCATGGTAACATTGGACATAATCAGAGAGAACCCTAGGCTTTAAGAAAGTGGATTAAATACAAATATTTAAAACATGTGAGCATTCCCATGAACATTTCTTAAGCACTTCAGCTCAGAAGTTAATATGTTAAGTTCTTATAAAGGACTGTCCTATACCATTCAGAAGAAAAACAAGGAGTGAGGGGAAGCATGAGGAATTCCCTCCCAGAGCTTGAGTCTAATAATTGCAAAGTGGAATACCACAGGGAGGGAAGCAGACATAACCTGTAGTCTGTTTAGACAAAACACAGTCAATGTTCCTTAAGAGAACGTGTTTATCAGTTTTACTTCTTTTAAGTAGCAAAATCAAAACCTGTGTTCATAAGGTGGATCCCCAGTAACCCAGGTATATTAAGATACTTCATAGGGATTCAGTAACTTGGGACTCAACCAAAGAACATTCTAGAAGGGCAGTGATGTAAGTTTTATTATATAATACAGTTAGGTAGATGTCGTTAGTGGTTCTTCCTGTGAAGCTGGACATGCTATTTAAACGGCATGAGTATATATACATGTCTGTCTTACGATTTGGTCTTGATATTTCTTATGGTTCCTCTGCTTCACCTTAACTGTTACAACTGGAACATTACCTTCTTGATTCAGGGTCTCTGGTACAGCTATAGAATGTTCTTAAGTTTTTGCTTGTACACATTCTCAAATTCTGCTTTGTAGGTGCTCCACATTTATCAACAGTTTCTCAAAGCTAGCTGCTTGACTCAGTACCTGCGAAGGACACATGAAGTGGTAGATCTTTTTTTTTTTTTTTCTCTCTTTCTATCTGGAGCATATTATCTTACATTCCCTCTGTCCTCAGTGTTTTACTTACTCTAGTGACACCCCAGAATTAAATTCCTTTTGTTTATAAGAACTACTTTTGGCTTGGGGAACAAACTGAAAACAAGTCACCCATAAAGTTATCTCCCTGACACTTTCTGTATGACACTATTGAGCACTTCCCTTGCCTGAACTGATGCATCCATTTTGGAAAGAGGATGACTTGTCATTGGTAATGCTAGCACATTTGCTTTCTGTAGAAGAACACTTGCTATTAGCTATTGCCAATGATGGGGGAATGACATGAACCCTCTCGTTCTTTACTAGTAGGCTGTCAATGGGGGGCGGGGGGGAATCATTTTGGAAAGAGCCATTTGGGAATTTTTGTCAAAACTTTTAGGAATGTCCAACTCCTTTAGCACTTTAATTTTACTTCTGGAAATTTGTCCTAAGGAGATAATACTAAATACAGAATAGCTTTATATAAATAGTAGTACTATTTACTCTCTCGGTGAAAGAAAACATGGTAAGCATTCGATAACATGAACAAGAATAAATACAAAATAAAATATTGTGCCATTAATATTATGCTGAAGAAATAATTTGGATACATAGAAAATAAAATTTTGATGTAATGTTTGGGAGAAAATAGTTACAAGTTATAAATATATTCAGTATGATCATAAATATGTAAAAATATACACCAAGAGGAGAGCTAGAGTAAAATACACCATTAATATAGCTGGTTGCTTTAGGGTGATGGAATTAGGGGTGATTTCTTTTTCTATTTTTTAAGTTTAGTGACATGTCAAGAGCAAGCATATAGTATTAGAATAGGGAGAAATAAAAAAGCAAGTTTAGTTTTTAAAATAGTTTTCCTAAGTAAGACCTTTAAGGTTAACTCTCAAAATGATTTTTTTAGTGGGTGAGGGCCAATTGACTAAAGTGTTATATTTCTGAACAGGGGTGATTGGAGAGCAGTAGCTCACTGAGGCCGCTTTATAAAGACTGGGTTGACCTCCAGGACATTGGGGAGAGATGACCTTGAACACCTCAGACAACATTAAACTCCAGGTTACAGCTGACTGGAACCCTGAGGTTTTATTGGCCATGAGCCAGTCTGCAGCCCCTTCTAACCACCCTAGTATTTTATAACATTGTAAAGACTGTATTGTTTCAAACATTTCAAAATTTTACACACAACCTGGCAGTCATCCAAAGCCATTTCCAATGGGCCAAAGCTATCAGCAGCCACCCACCTCCTTGGCCGGGGGTTCCTGATTAATGACGTTCCACCAACGGGGTCCTCCATTAGGATCATCTATGCCGGGAGACCCCAGGACAAATATGATCTTTGAGACTTTTAAATTGTCTATACATTTTGCAGCTGATTTTTTTTTTTTTTTAAACGGAGATGGAACATTAGAAAGTAGAGGTCTGGGGTAATGTGGCTTGGATTGGCTGAGTGCAGCAGGCCTTAATTTAATAAAAAAGCGAAAGATGCTCTTTGTCACAGACACTGTTCTTACTTCAGGATATTTGTTATGGCATGTAACTTTTCTAAGCTACTCAAGTTCCACACATCACCCTTCCCCCTGCTTCCCATTGCTCCCCTATTCTGACTTACAGTTTATTTATCCCGGGAGATTAAAACCGGAGTTTAAAAAAGCCATCATATGAAATATTCTCTATGGATACTTTTTATTTTGAAATGAGCAACTTACATATTACTAAGTGTATTCAAGTTCTTCACATCACAACCTTAAGTTACTGTGCTCTATTTCTGTTTTAAGTACTTTACATAAACTATCTCAGTTAACCTTACAACTCTCTGAAGTAGTTACTATTATTATCACCATTTTACAAATGAGAAAATGAAGGCGTAGAAAGGTAAAGAATCTTACTCAAAGTTATTCACAAGGTTTATAATTGTTAAACCTTAAAAATAAATGAGCCGGGAAGAGTAGGTAGAGCATTTGTGATGACCAATCACCGTTCCATCGATGGTAAGTTTGAGTCTTAGATTTTTCTGTCATCAGCATTATTAGAATTTTTATGTTGAATATGCACCTAATATTTCTTTACTACTTTAGTTAATAGAAGATAGAAATTGTTAATTTAGAGAGGGATTTTCCCAAACTTATAGTTCAAAGAAAAGGTTGTCTAAATTCTGATACCAGCTGCCAACTCCCTCCATGAAAAACAGTACGGTAGCTTTGTTTTGTTGTTTGTTTTTCTGACTTAGAAAATATTAAGTGCTTGTTTCTCAAATTATTTTTGATGTAAATGATATGGTAACGATCAGAAATATTTATCCCTATCATTAATTTCCTGCCAGTTTGTTTCACTTATAGGAATGTTATCTGACCTGGTGGTAGAAACGAAGGGACGGTGAAGTCAGGAAAAAGAGCTAGCTGACTCATCTCATCCTAGAATCACAGTCTATCTGGAGAGTGGGAAATAAAAAAAAGTACGATTTTACTAATGGCCACCGAGACATTCCGGTCATTTGAATCAATAGCTTTTATTCAATTATATAAACCTCCACTGTGCATTTTTAAAACCAAATTACAGTATGTGATAAAAGCCACAGGCTTCACCAAAAAAAAAAAAAAAAGGACTATCAACACTATAAAAAGCCCCTTCTGGACCCTTTAATCCAGCTGGGTTCCCTGGGATGACAGGATTCATCAGAAAATTCATCTCTCGGTTGTGCTTTGCATCTGTTTCCAGGACACAGAATGTATTTAGGAAGATTGTGCATTTAATAGGGTTCTGCCACATGATGCTCTCAGTAAGTTGGGCATCTGTGGTAATCTTAAAATGAACATTATACACTACTAAATTTATGTGAAATGAGCCAGGCATTTTAATATTACAGATGCTGTATTAATAGGAAAAATGAATATCAGTGGAGTTAGGAATATTATCCATTATCTAGTACTGTTTCTATGAAAAGTTCAGGTTTGACATGAATGCAGGAAACCAGGGTACAATTTCTGAAGAGCACTTGGATTATTTCACTCCTTTTGGGAGGCCTTTTCTCTTCTATGTTTGCGCAATATACTCTTATCCAAGTCAACCGTGTCTCTGATGGAATTGAAACAGATTAGAGCCAAAGCATCATTACTGGGAAGTCAAAGGTTTCTACTTACTGAAATATAATATAGTCTTTAAGATACTCCGAGGAGGGAAGGGATTAATCCCAACATCTTTCAAATGTTGAGTGGTACATGCTCTATATAGTAACGGGCCAGAATGAATGTTTAAGGTGCAGACATAAGATAGTAACTCTAAACTTGTATTAACAATCCCTCATATTGTTTCAGGGCTTCCATGACAAACCAGTGAGGAAACCAAGCCTCTATTTCGGTGGCTAGTGTGATTTGTAAGTTGTTTTTCCATAGTGATTATTTTGTCAGGTTAAACCTTACTGCCTGGAGATTTCTGTGCTGTAAGCATGAATGCATCCTGATGTGTTTGCTTGTGCTAACTCGGGGATCACTGCTCACCAAATGAAAATCTTTTTGTTATAGATGAAGCTTGAACAAGAAACTTACCCACTTGGTTGGATAAAGAGCACTTTGAACATTTGCTTATTACAACGGTCTCCAAACATTAGGGTGGGAGTTAAGCCCACAATTTTGTTTTAAATTAAGTGCTCCTAAAAAGCATGAGGCTAATAGCACCAACTAAAGCCAGTTATTTTTCTGGCAAGAAAGATGTGAGTTTCCCCTCCTTGCTAAGCCAGTAAAATTCAGCATTACTGTGGCAATTTTCCTACTGTTCCAGTTCTTGGATGGTGTCTGCATAGCACCAAAATAGCTCGATGAAAAGTGAAAACTTCAGTCGGTCATTAAGGTGCTGCCAAATATTAGAATATGGTGTATTATAAGTCGTCAAGATGTTTTATTATATTTCCCCTTTTAATCACATATTTTGGCATTGCATAGATGCCAATTTAAACGTTATAAGGACATTATATGGGCTCATAATATTCAGGATGGAACAAGAGAAGGAATATCGAATCTTTTTAAAGGGGACAGTTCAGTCCAAATTTGTACTCTTTTGGTTTCGTTTATTTTAAACTAAAATGGTCTCCTTTTGGGGTCTGTCACAATCATGTATCTACCTCCCATTTTCTCTAATAGCCCAACATATGCTTATTTATCCATTTAAGATAGTCAACTCTCAAAAGACAGAATAGAATTCATCCATCAATAATAACAAACATTTGTTTCATACTACATTCCAAGCATTGTGCTAGACATAAAAAACAAAACAAAACAAAACAAAACAAAACAAAAAACAAACATGAGGCATAGTTCCTACTTTCTAAGAACAAATTGCATTGGGGAGACAGAATATACATTTATATATATATATATATATATATATATATATATATATATATATATATATATAATTAGTTTCAGGCGTACAAAACAACATAGTGATTAGACATTTACACACCTCAAAAATTGATGTCTGCTACCCATCTGACACCTTACTCAGCTATTACAATACCATTGACTATATTACCTATGCTATAATCTACATCCCATGACTATACTTTTTTAAAATTATAGTTGAAATTCAATATTATTTTATATTAGTTTCAGGTGTATAGCACAGTGCTTAGGCATTTCTATAATTTATGAAGTGATCCCCCAATAAGTCTAGTACCCATCTGACACTATACATTATTTTTACAATCTGATTGACTGTATTCCCCATACTGTATTTCACACTCCTGTGACTCTTTTGTGACTACCAATTTGTACTTCTAATCTCATCACCTTTTCACCCAGCTTCCCATCCCCTCCCGTTTAGCAACCATTAGTTTGTTCTCAGTATCTATGAGCCTATTTCTGTTTTGTTTGTTTATTCTGTTCTTTAGATTTGCATACAAGTGTGATTGTATAATATAATATTTGTCTTCCTCTGTCTGACTTATTTCACTTAGCATAATACTCCCTAGTTCCATCTATGTTGTTGCAAATGGTCAGATTTCATTCTTTTTTATGGCCGAGTAATACTCCATTGTATAAATGTACCACCATTTCTTCATCCAATCCTCTACTAATGGACACTTGGGCTGTTGCAAATACATTTTAAGATATAACCGTAGTTACTAAAATAAGTAAGTGTTGATACTTAATATAGTGAGAAGATATCGTGGAGTGTGGCAGAAACTACAAAGGCTTTACTGAGGCCATGACCTCGAGTTGGGTCTCAGAGGAAACAGGGGTCCTTGGTTAGTAAAGAATACAGAGCCCTCCAGCCAAGAGAAAGAGTGAGATTCTAGGCACTAGAGTGACATGTTCAGGAAATGAGTTAGAGTTTCATATAGGGACATTTGATGTGTAATGCATATTCAACCAGGGAAATTGCTAATCCCTTTTTTTTTTTTAAGGTGTTTGAGATCCATAGAGAACTATTCTTGTGAGATGGACCAATTCATAATATATGAATGTATTTTTTAAATTTATTTATTTAACAAATATTTATTGAGCACCTACTGTGTGCCACACATTGTTCTTGACATTGAGGATGCACCAGTAAAAAAAAATGAAAGCTAAAGTTTTTGTTCTCATGGTACTTATATTCTGGCGGTAGGAGCAAAACAAATAATTATAGAGTGATCTGTTGGTGTTCTTAATAAATGAAGCCTGATCAGGGATAGGGGGTGAGGGGGAAGTGGGTGATATTTTAGGTAGAGTGCTCGGAAAAGACTGCTTTGATAAGAAAGCTTTTGAGAAGAGGCCTGAATGAAATGAAGGAGCAAGTCCTATGTAATCAACAGAAATGCATTCCAGATAGAGGGAAAGTTCATGCACATTTCCTCTGGGTGTACATGCATGCACGTATGTGTGTTTTAATCTAGAGATTTCATTAGAATATAAAAAAATGTAGAAAAAGAAAAGAAAGCTACAGATTGTTTTCCCATTACTTCATGGGTATGGTGAAATTGAATTATGTAAATATCTCTACTCTTTTTCATATAAATGTGCGTTTTCTAGTTCATTTGAAAAACTAATTACACACAAGAAGTCATATGGCTTCATTCTCACTAATATATTCATATCTAACAATAATTCTGCTTGATTAGTTCTTTTTCAATATTACCTTTCTCATTTTTGGAACGAGTTCATTTTATTAAATTGCAGAGTCACATGCTAATGCAATTTTACGATTGGAAATTTAAATGTCCATAACTCAAGAGAGAGTAAAGCATAGGGTTTTCATAACAGCATTGATTTCCTAACTTTTTTTATGCTTTATAATACAAGGTACATTTAGAACACTAACCAGCAACCCAAGAATTATATATAATCAGTGTTGAACAAATTATTATTACTAAGAAGATCTTAACCTTTATATATTCTAATTTGCTTTTGTTTGCTTTTAATTAAATTTTTACTTTGTAACATAGATTTCTATACAATTGTGAGATATCAGATAGAGAGATGCTTTTCCTGGCTTCCCACAATAGTATAGTTTGCAGAACTCTAGTATTCTATATTATTACAGTGAGAATATTGATATTGATACAGTCAAGATACAGGGCCCTTTGTGAAAAGTTGCCCTTTTATAGCCACCCCCATTTCCCTCCCACTCCCATGCCCTCCATAACTTGTTGGCAATCGCTAACCTGTGTTTTTGGTATTTCAAGCATGTTATAGAAATGTTATAAAAGTACAGTATATAATTTTTTTTTCTCATCCAGCATAATTCATGAAACTGTTGTCTGTATCCATAAGTTATTTTGTTCTTTTGTTTTTCAAGTAGCAATCCATGTTATAGGTGCACATATTTTTAAAAACTATTCCCTTGTTGAAGGACATCTGGGATTGTGTCCAAGTTCGGGCTATTCGAAATTAGACGACTATCAAGGCCCCACACCTCATTTATGTAACGTAACTTGGAATTGCTCTGAGATCAGTGCCAAGGAGTGCATTGGTTGGGTCGTGTGGGACTTACATGTTTAGTTCTATGAGAAACTGCCAGTTTTCCAGACACGCTGTATTGTTATACTCATATATTTCCAACTGCCTGTTATGCCACATCCTCACCAGCATCTGGTGCCATCAATTTGGGGGTTTTCTTTTTTTAACCATTTGTATCGTAGCATTTCATTGTGTTGTTTTTTTTTTATTATTAAATGTTTTAGGGTGACATTGTTCAGCAAAGTTACATAGGTTCCAGGTGTACAATGCTACAGTACATCACCTATGTGTTGCATCAGGATGTACAAACCCTAATGACAGTTGATGTTAAATGTTGCGGCGTGCTCACTGGCCATCTGTGTGTCTTCTTTGGTGAAGAGTCTCAGCCATCACCCTCCTTCTCTCCTCCTCCTGGAACACCAGTGACATAGTCCCATAGGTTCCTGAAACTCTTCCTTTTCTTTATGAGTCTATCTTACCTCTGTTTTTCCAAGTGGTGATTTCTATTGTTCCAGACTCAGGCTTCCTAATTCTTTCCTGTGTGCCCTCCACTCTGCAATCAGGCCAATCCACTGAGTTCTAAAGTGTAGTTATTGAGCTATTCATTCTAAAACTTCTATTTGTGCTTTGTTATAGCTTCTGTTTCTGCTGAGGATTTCATTTTTTCCCCATTTGTTACAAGCACCTTTAAAATTACTCATTGAAGCAATTCTTTTTTTTTTTTTTTTTTGTGACAGCTCCTTCATTTTTTGGTTAGATAAATAATTCTATCCTCGCTATTATTTCAGGATTGTCATGTACTGTTTTCTGTTTTTTCATTTTGTTTAAAAACTTTCTGGTTTTTGCTATGATGAGTGATTTTTTTTTTTTTTAAGCCTGAACATTTTAGATGTGATGTCATTAGACTCTGGATTGTATTCATATCTTCTGTTTTAGATGGCTTTTGGACACTGCTTTCACAGGGGAAGTGGGGGTCCTAACACCTCATTACTGCCAGGGGAGGGTGGGCGTGTAGGCTTTCCAATCAGCCTTGCTTATGTGGCTGCCGGTAGAGCCACAGTATTTTCTGTGGTTTTTGGCTGGAGTAGAGGACTCATTGTCTAAAAGTCTTTCTTGCTAGACTCCCCTTTTCCTGGGGCTTTGGCAGAGCCAGTGGGCTTGCATTAGGGTTTCTTGTGCCTCTTTTTATTGGTGTTTCTAGATTCCTGGCTTTGTACTCCAAGGCTGAGATATGTGAGGCACCAAGAAAACATAGAGAAGCCACCTTTGTGTCATTGCTTGGATCCCAAGGGGCATAGATGGTGGCCTTTATTTCCACCTTTCAGAGTCTTCTTCTGTTTGCTCTCCATACAATATACAGGACTTCCTTTTCATTGTACTTAGCAGGAAGAATAGGAAAAAGTATGTCTTCATCTCAGAACTAGAAAGCTCTTTCACCTCTTGTGATCCAAAGATAAAGGAGTGGCAATATTAAATTGTGGTACTTTACAGAGACAGCCTAACTTAAGAGCAGAACACTCTTTCATAGGTCCACAGTTTCAAATTGTACTTCGAAAACTCTCAAACGCCAACATTTACCCCACATTTATGTCCCACGAATATAGATATCTGGTGGACATCTTCAAGGGATGGTATATTACCGCCTGAAAGTCACCACATTTAAATATAATCTAAAAATTAAAAAGGGAACTCATGTCCCTTCTGTCTTTAAGCAGCTCAATTTCTTTTCCTGATATTTTAGTCTCTGTTCTCAGTACCATCCTTCCACCACACACTCAAGTTCAAAGTCTCAGAACTGGCCTTGGGAATGTCTCACCTTTGCTGCCCCAATCCACTGGTCCACTGTCACCAAATCACCCCCAGACATCCCTTTGCATTCCTTCCCATACTTACATGTCACTTTTAATTTCTAATACGACCACAATAGCCAGGATCCTGAGCTATGGAAATGTCTTTCTCCCCATTCTTTCTGCCACTTTGGGATGCCAGCTGTGGTCCATTAACAACTTATCAGCCTTTCTGAGCCAGTCATTCAGGCCCCAGGTACCAGTCCCCACCCCTGTGCCTTGGTTTATACAATAGACAAGCCTGCCTTCTCACCTTTAAATCATCAGTAGTTATGCTCTTTTGAGGAACAGACAAAAATTTTTCTGCATTGTTCTCCCCTATCCTCCCAGCCATAAACAAGCATTCTGCCTTGGACCACGCATCTACTTTGTCACTAACTTCCTGTCATTTTGTTTATATATGGCTTCTCTCCTAAAGCATCTGGAGAACAGAACAAACATCTTTCTTTTTTTTTTTTTTTGGTTTATTTTATTGTTTGAGAGGAGAGAGAGAGAGAGAGAAGGGGGAGGGCCCAGAGCAGTCTCCATAGTTGTACATCATTAGTTGTGACACAGTTTCATGCCACACAGGTGGATGTGGGGCTATGCAGCATGGGAAGCGAACTGGGGGCTTCCCATGTGGGAGGCAAGAATCTTCTGTGCTGGGCTCAGTGGTTACCAGTTATACTGCAGTTCAGTGTACGGGTTTGCATGGGTCGGGGCCGGGATTCTATCCCCGGACCTCATGGTTGCAAGACAAACACTCAAACTGCTGAGCTATCCCTGTATTCCACAAACATCTTCTTTTATGTTCATTTTCTTCTTAGTATCTCATTCCAAACATCATATATAGTAGTTGCTGAATGAATGACTAAAGAAAAACAGAAATAATTCACAAAGCTTCTTTTGAGATTTTTCTGTTTTTTACTTCCTGTCACTTCTGTCTTTTTAGTCTCTTCAAAAAGATAATATTCAATTCAAATGATTTACAAATCTATTAAATTTGATGAGAGGATATTGTCAAATGAATAAAGTGCCCTTGAGTTTAAATATCTCCTAATAGGGCTGAGGAAGGCAATACATAAAATGCCTTTTCTATCAAAGGTGAGAGAGAACGATTCTATTTCTGTTTGTGAAAGGTGTGAGGGGAACACAATGCCTGAAATGACATCATCAATGACAAAGAGCATCACCTTCCAACTTAGTGGCTTCCAAGTTGTTTCCAGGCAACCACAATACAGCCACATTAATGTATCAATCCAAAGATGTAATTTTAGAAGAGCACGTAACCTCTAAAGAGAGTTGCAGACAAGGTTTTTGCTCAGTCGTGACTCATTTTAGCAGTTGACTTTTTTTCCTGGATTCAACCAAGGAACTCTGAGTAAGTTTGCTTTGCCACGTCCCGGAGAAATCCAGGCTAACTATCGCTCAGCCTTTGCTGTGAACAGAGACCATCCGATCACCTAAGAAACAGCCATTTGTGGGCTCCTGCTTTATGCAATGATGACCTTGGCTTCCAGAACCCAAATAGAATGTGCCCCAGCTCATGAAGTAAAGGCAGTGTGGTAAACAGAACCTGCGCCAACAGGACATCATTTCAACATCCTCTGGCGTTTAAAACAGGTTTGGGCAGGGGCACACATCGCGGGCTGTGTTTTGGTGTGGATAATCTGGGACCTCAGTGGCAACTATGTCACAGACCCATTCGCTTCACGGAGACAGCCTCTGATGTTATTTTGTCAGCTACTTGTTAAACTACTGAGAAGTCATGGAAACCAGTCATTTTGAAACATGAACAAAGTTCTAAATGGTCTGGAAACAAAGCAGATGCCAGTTGTTGCATTGAGGTGTGAAATAAAGCGTTTTTATAATATTGTTACGATGGTCACAATGCTTGGTTTCCACTGCAGTTTCTTCTACAGTGCTGTCCACCTCCATAGACTTATCAGGCTGCCTGACACTATCCAGAATTGCCTTGCAGGTTATATCAGTGAAACTCTTGTCATATTGGGTAGTTCTTCACATTTTTAGACTCTTCAGTTATGCCCTGCCACTGAAAATGGTTTTATACCAATTGACATCAGCTGACCTGAAGAATCTCAGAATTTTAAGGGTGAAGGTAACTTTTTTCCCCTTGAACATCTCCATAGAATTTATTTCTATTGAGCATACTCCACAACGTGAAATGCGGTTCATGTACCCTAGCCCTAATACTTCAATAAATGAGCATTGAGCCTAACATTTTAAATTATTTGCCATAGAAATAATTTAATACCTACATTTTGCAGAAGCCTTCCACTTAGCATTGAGGACTTCAATGACAGGTATAATGGATGACCATTGAATACTTTGTGTTTAGCACAGTGCTGGGCACATGCAAATATTTATTAAATGTTTGTTTTGCCACTACAGTAGGCTCCCAGGAAGACCAGATAGTTGTGAGTTGCTCACTATCTTAGTTCACAAAATTGAGGGGTTACATGGGTCTTTCTAAAGCTTGGCTAGATTAGATCTCATTGCCAGCTACCTTCAGCAATTCTACGATCTCAGATTATTTGTCTGAGGCGTAATATATTTAGGAGACCTGCACAGCTCAAGAATCAACTGGTAAAATGATACTGTCTTCAAATATCATTGTTTGGTAAAAGGTTGAGAGACTGAAAGTTAAGAGCAGTCATTGCACCGTGTCATTTATCACTTCTTTGACCTGGCTCAGGCCCAGAGTCATTGAGCGGACATCTCTGTCCAGTCACGACTATAGTTTGCACAACATCCTTGTACTCTATGACAAAAAAAGGTGGGGATTGTGGACCTATGCTATTCACATGGAAGAAACATGAACTTGGAAACTCGGGCTTTGCATCTTGGTTCTTAATCTGCATTTGATTCTCAGCTTTTTGTCTTTGGGGCAATTTTTAAAGATGATATATCTCTAGGGCCCACTTCATACCAATGTTAGCTTGTGATGGATAAAGCAAATGTGAGATCTTGTGATCAATAAATAGCACCTTCATATGAACCAGAACATTTGGAAACTTAAATATAAAATACAATGTGCTCAGAAATGTGAGGATCACAACTGTAGAAGGGAAAGTTGTGTCATAGTGAAGTTAGGAATATGATTTAGCAAATGATCCAGAATTCAAAATAGTATTTTAAAAAGAGAGCTCTTCACACTGAAGCAATGTCTGACAGAGGAGATTTGCATTTTTAAAGAACTCACATGCATTCTCAGGGCTCCACACTGACCACACACAAAGTGACTCTCCTGATTTGAGTGAGAATATTTTTATTATATTTGACAAACAAATATATTAGCATTTCTTAATACAGAGGTAATAATTGGATTCATGTAAGATTGCAATTATTAATGGTATAATAAGTCCATATGTTGAGTTAGGAAGCATTTCAAGTTTGAACAATTGCCATTAACACTAAGTGAACTTAAGATCTTATTTATCCACAGTGTCATGCAAGAAAGAAATGAAAAGAATGCACTCTTTAAATAGCTGAAGCATGTTTCTTTTGGTGAATTTTATTTAGAATTTGAAATCGTTGGAATTAAAATCCAAAAGTGTATAAAATCCTACTCTGTGTTTTTAAGGCACATGCCCTAGCCTGGCCTAGACTATGTATAAGAGTCTTCACCTGAGGTTAAATGTCCGTATAATATTCTAGCCAGTGAGGTAAAGAATGACATAACAACACAGCCTATTGGTTCCATAGGGAGCTATCCTTGTAACTTCATCCATTGAAAGAATATTATATTGTGTATGATTAATTTTAATACCCCACAGAAAAAAATGTCTGCATTGCTCACTAGTTTTGAAACAATTCTGCTTACTACTTTATTGAGAAGGTAAAATAAAAATGCATATCAACATCCATTGAGCCTGGAATGTGCTCAGTAAATACTAGCTGCTATGACTTGATGTTTGTCACAGGTAAGATGCAGGGAAGCACCCTCAGAAATGGAGCTTATGGGGAAGCTGGGATGGTTCAGCAGGTTAAGCGCTCGCCTTGCAGGCCCAGGGTCTGAGGATCGAATCCCAGCCCTGGCCCGTGTGAGAACCCATATGCTGAACTGGGGAGTTCCCCCAGTTCGGTTCTCACCAGGGCAAGCTTCCCAGGTGGGAGGCCCCAGCCCTGTTCCCTGCCCTGTGCAATCCTCCACCCACCTGTGTGGAATGAAACCATATCGAAAACTGATGATGTAGAACTATGGAGACTGCTCTGGGCCCTCCCCCTTCTCTCTGTCTCTCTCTGTCAAAAACAATAAAATAGTCTTTAAAAAAAAAGTGGAGCTAAGAATGTGATGTGTTCTTACTGAGTGCTCTTGGGATCAACACCTGTGGGCAGGGATGGGCACAGGGGTGGGCAGAGGGAGAAGTCTTCCACATCCATCCATTACTGAAATTGGGCCACATGGGGAGAACATGACCTTGCTGAGTCAGCTCTTCACAACCACGGCACTCTCAAAAAGGTCACAGTGTTAGGATCAGGATGAGGTGGGAAAGGCGGTCTGCTCCGAACAAAATTGAAGAAGGCACCGAAAATTCAGTGATCGAGATAACTACTATTTTAAGGCAGTACATCTATTTTTAAATCAAAAGTTGTACAGAAAAATCAACGCTGAACAAAATACCAAAGTGTAAATAAAGACAAGCTGTTGTTTGGGTGTTTGATGGCCCGGTGATGGAAAGCAGGGTTTTCAACCAGGCGATGGTTCTCGGGCCCTCACAGGTATTAAGTGTTCTCTGAGCAGCTTATGACCATTGACAATGCTGTGAAAATAGACTCAGCAGTGGCAGACTTTCTTTTTTGCCATTTTATTAACTTTTATGTTTGATTGGAGAGCTTTTATTAAGTTTTTCCAGAACCTTCTTTGTTTTGTGGACCCAGAAAGTCCTTCAGAACTGCACTTGACAGAATTGTTTATTTCTACCCCAAATGGTGTCAGCCCATCCTGTATTATGTAGTACTGCTTTTGACTTCAGTACTTTCATTATATAATCATCAGGACATTAGCTTTTATAAATTGGTGGTATAATTCGATCTTCACCACTGAGCTACGTTGTTTTCTTCCAAACGTCTTGAGGTTGGAAAATCAGTTTGATATAATTGACTATATCTTGTTTCCTAAAGAGGTAAAACACAGGGGTTAGACAAAAAGTTCAAATGAATTCTAAACTGATGACATTTTCCGGAATTTCACAGGGTGAGGCAACAGATTAAAACTTCTGAGTAGAGAAATTAGGTGGTAAATACACCCAATAAAATTTTGTTTAAGGTTTTATTTTGCATGTATATTTTTCCCAAAAGGATTCTCTGCCCAATTGACACCTGTTATCATACACTTTGAGAGAACCTGGTATGATGTGAAAATGAATAACTTTGGGGGGGGGGGGAAACTGGGTAGCTCTCCTTTGACTGAAGTGCATGAAATTCATTGTGCAGGTTCTTCTTTGCTCCCCATTTTTAGAGTTGCTTAGGGTCATTGAGATGGCGAGGGAATTAGTCTCTGGATTTTCAAAGGACATTGTATTCGGTCTTCAATTTTACTGTACATTCTAAAGCTAGAAAGTGACAACCAGGTAAATAAGAATTGGTGATATTTGGCTCTTGTATTCCTTGGATTATCTGTTCTTGGCAGAATTGAGTCCCCATCAACAAGAATTACTGCTTTAATTTCATTTGCCTCAAAATGTCAAAATACTCGTATAACCATGAATGTGTTGATCCCACGTTCCAATGCCCTAATCTGAAGAAGAGGAAAAATGGTTCATTTCACAAGAGATTTTCAGGAGGAAGTAAATTCTCAAAGTGCAAAGAGTGATTGATTAATAGCGTTGAGTTTGTTTGTGGGAGAACTTGTCTAACTTCTTACCCTGGCTGTCTGGATAGATGCTTTGCAGAGAAGACAAGAAACACACATATACACACACAGGAATGCCAACCAAGCACACCACACACATTTGGGAGCCCGCTATTGTGACTTTACAGTCACATCATATTTTATTATGTGATGTTCAGAGCTCGATGCACATAGTGTGTTTTTTAATCTTTGGCAGTTTCATCTTTTCCTTAAATACTCATGTCAGGTTTGTTTGATAACCAATATGTCTCAGACCCTCCAAAAGAGGTAAAGAAAAAATTCTAATAGATAAAAATCTGTGTTTAAAAATTTATTTATTGTGAATAATCTTATCAAAATTAAATATATTCATATTTATCTCTGTGGGTTGAGTACTAACTTCATAGGCCAAAGCACTTGGGTAGATATATGCAGATGGGTTTATGCTTCAGATTGGTAATTTTTTTCTGTAAGGGGACACTTTAAGCAGAGTGGTTTCAAAAGCTAAAGCCTGAACTAAAAATAACCTACTACATTAATAAGAGCCTATTGACTATAGTTAGAAATACCCTGATGCCAAAATAGTTCACCAGAATACCACAATGTGTTGCAAGAGAAAATAATAATTAGTATTCACTGACCCACATAAGTTCTGCCTTTAACTGCTGTAGTTAATTGGAAATATACGTATATGAGGTCTGTCCAAAAAAAAAAATTCAGCTGTTGTCAATATAACGAGAGTGATTACGTGGCTGAATACTTTCCAGAGAACCCTCATACTATTTAACATCAGACTATCTTTTAAAAACTGATTTGTTAATTTTTTTTATTTGCTTTTTTGTTTATTAGGAGCATAAAGTCAGAATTTGAATGATGTACATTGTTTGCATTTGTAAGTTGTACAGTAGAAACTGTTAAGTAAACAGTTAGGATTTCTATATACATATGTCCTTTTTTACTATATCTTTCTCTCTAGGTAGTTAGATAGATGATAGCTGGCTTATGCTCATGCAACTTAATTTGTCCAAAATAGCCTTTCAATAAAATTATCAGTGTCTTGGCATGATATTCATTTAATATCATGGTAAATGAAAATAGGCCAATTTACACAATTAATACAGGCTGACCTCTATTTATTCTGATTTTTCCTTATTCTCTGGAGTACCCTATTTTTTGAAGTAATTTTACTAATTTGGAAACATCATTCACGGTCATATATACACATTCAATTTGTACCTACTTGTGTATCAATCCCAGCTCACCCCAAAACAGTAACACTGAGATGTGTGACATGTATTAGTCTCCAGAGATTGATGTGAACCCTTTTGGAAATAACAGCCATGCATCCTTATGAAGTCAGTGTTCACTGAATCACATGGCATGGCTAATACGAAAGTTGGTAATAGCAAACATAGATGAAGAAAAGAAAAAACACCCTGTTGGAGGCCTAGTATCACTTTGAGACTTATTTTTTTTAATGTTTCCAGTAAGTATCATTAATATACAATTTGTTTCTGTCAATAAAGAGAAACACATCCTCTTTGTGACGTATGTGTTGAGCGAATGGGTCCTGGGTGGGCACTCAGGCGAATCCTGCCTCTACCTTCTCTCCCCAGATGTTTTAAAATCACTTCAGCTCTCAGACTAAATTCCTTTCCCAAAAGCTTACACCACAGAAAGTGCCTTCATTTCTTCAAAGACTTTGCAGAGAGCAAATGAGACAATACATAAGGCAGCAACTTCCATGCTGTAAAGTCTATAAAGTGTCATAAAAGTTGGTAGACCAGTGATTCACACTTATAAAAACAGAAGAAAAATACCTCTTTAAGCCTTGGAAGGAAGAAGTCTTGTTCTCCTCAATCTTCTTTTTTATTTTATTTTTTACTTTGATGTTTTTGGTGTATAGGAAAGACCAATATGTAAGTTGAAAACAAGTGAAGTGAGGACAGGACCTCCTGCTCTCACACATTTTCCAAAGTCGCACATGTAAAATATGATAATAAGTTATTAATCAATCTTTGTTTGTTTTAGTTGGGTAGGTATTCTCTGTGGGGTTTGTTCAGACTGTAGAGGGAAAACCCTTCAGAATCTCCCATGTGAAGGCTGTACATGCAAATAATAGCCAGCATTTGTGAAGTTTCCTTCTTGGCCAGCTAAACATTCCCCCTGGCTTGGGAGAGCATGAAGTCTTTAGTGAGGATGTCAACAGTGATTTATTATAAGCTGAGTTAATTCTCCTTCAATTTAAAGGCCTTGCATACGACATAATCACTTTCTTTCCCCCCCACAGAGGGAGCTGCTTACTCCATGATTCTCAAGACAGCTTCATCCAGACACTGGCCATGGTGAGATTTCAACTGTTTTCTTTGGGAATTTTTGTTGCGGGGGATGGGACATGCAGTATAATTAGTCAAGTATGGTTCTTACCCAAGAAAGCTTCAATGTGAAAGATAAACAAGGTAGGTGTGTGTGTGTGCACGTGTGCATGCATGCATGTGTTTTCTGTGGATATTTTAATATAACTCTATGTCTGTCTTTGTGAAACTTCGGAGAGCTTCTTGGCAGAAGAGCAAGGAGAAGCCGTAAACTCAGCTTTCCGTAATGTACTAGTTAGACTTTTACTATATTGGGTTTGTTGTGCTTTTGTTCTTTCTGGCCTCATAAAGTGAACAGAGGTGAAGGAAACCTGGAGAAGGTTCAGAGATGCCCTCAGATAACTTCAAAGCCCTAGAAGCAATATTTAGGGAGTAGTAAACATGGAGAGAAGTGAGCTAACTGGAGATAGTGACAACATCTTTAACCACAGAATCTTCTTAGATGCCAGTAATCTGGTCTTCTTTAGCTTTGCTAGTGACATTGACTTAAAATTAAGCATTTAAGCTATAGTTGTCAATGCTTAGTTATTTCTACTGGGATAAGGAGTATTACTTGTCAGCTTTTAGGGTTATGATCCTTGTGCTATGAAAGCATAATGTCCTGGAAAATGTGCTTTGGGTGACTTCGTATCAATGCAGAAGTGATGATTTCCCTCAATCTCTATTCTACACCACTTAAAACACCTACGGTACTCATAGTCTACTTGCTTTCACCCAGCATTCTATAGGAAAGAGAATGTATCTGATTCTTTATTGGAAGCTATCTACATGTAGAAATAAAAGGCATTCTCCTACATATATTTCAGTAGCAACTATTCAATGACGGGGTATTTCTTTTTCCTTCTGAAAACATTCTCATTTACATGGTCACCCCTGGTATTTATAAAGTCTTTATAACCAGTTAAAGCATTTACAACAAGCAAAAAAGAGAACCTTTGAAAGCCAATTGAAAGCTATTGGAGAAAGCTCATCGCTGTCCTCAAACCAGTAGCATTCACATCTATATTGAGATGTTTAAGCAGGGACATTGTAAGTGTAATTTTCCAGGTAGAGTTCCTCTAAATCAAGGTTACTCTGTGTTAGCACTGTTGAATTGTGGGCCCCGACCATTCCATTTTGTGGGGCTGCCCTTTGAACTGTAAGATGTTTAGTAGCATCCCAGGACTCCAACTCCCCACCCTCACCCTACCTTCTCACCCCTCGTTTCACCATGTTTCCAAGTTGTGACAACCATACATGTCTCTGGATATGGCTAAATGTCCCTTGAGGACAAAAAGTCTTGTGGACAAAATCTCTCTCAGTTGAGAACCACTGTTCTAAAGAGACCACTCCACTCTCTTTGAATTTGTGACTGACATAAAAAGAAAACTTGGGGGCTCAAGGTCATAGAAATATTTTTGTCTCAAAATCTTCACATCAACAGTTGCAATTATTGTTACTATTAGCATGTACAGTGAGGAACCCCAAAGCATTTGAAAATGAGGAAAAACAGAATTGTCCTCAGAAAGTTAAACTGTAATATGAATGCATAGACGTGAAGTCATATGGTTGTTCAATTTCCATCTTACCAAGCAGAAAAGCTCATAGCAATTTTTCATTAAACTGAGGCCTAATTTAGAGCCTCGAAAGAATCCCTAAATTCAGAACACTTACCTAACTTCACTTCTTGCAAATGCTGTATCTAGAAGGCCATAGGAGAGTCTTGTGTACTAAAACCCACTGGGAGGGTCTTTTAAACGTCTTTGCCACGTGAGCCAAGTTCAGGATGGCCGTTGGCTTTGTAAAGAAAAGTTATTTGTATGCAACATTCAGGCTTGGCATGAACCTTCCTAATCAGTTTTTTCTTTGTCTTCAGTTTGTATCTGACATTTCTTCTTTCTCAGCTTATATATCAGCTCTACTAGGAACTCTGTTTCATTAATAGATGAAACTTGCTCTTATCCATGTTTTCATTATCTCTAAGAGTGACTTGCTTGCTCTCGGTCCCCTTATTCTGTAAATACAGCTCCTACTGTTCTGACCTTTTCATTTATTTTCATAGCCTTATTGAGCCATACCAACCATGTTTAATACTGTTTATTCCATTTTAAAGTTTACCTTTCACCGTGTCTACGTCTTGATAAAATTTATTCCACTCCTAAGGGCTTGGGTCTAAGAAGTTTCCCCAATTATTCTCCCTAACTCAATAATATGTTAGCAGCAGTAAAAATTGTAATTCTAGATTACAAAAATAGGGACAGTCCTCATTAGCATGGTAAGAGTCAGGGAGTAAAGTGGAACATTTGGCATAGATGCTTTCTTTATGCCAAAAGCAGTTTATGATCCAAAAAGTATACAGTGTTCCTTTCCAAACATATTATATATCTAAGCAAAGCCCAAAGCCTAACCATTATGTTCAATGACAAATGAGAATTTTGCTGTATGTGTGCCCTTGGCGTTGCTTTATCAGAAAGAATCATGGGTGAATATGATATTGCTGATACTACTTCTCATCTGATTTTATGTCCAGAGACTTTCTAATTCATATTTTGTAGTCGCCAGAACTTTTCTGCTTAAGCCAGAGTTGCTTTTTTTTTACAAATAATAGAAAATCACTTATAGCTTAGGCAGAAAAAGAACTGTGTTGGAAAGATGCAAGGGCTTTGCATATAATCCAAAGACGGGACATATCAAATTTGGAGGAGGCCTTCCTAACTGTACATGTTCCTCCTCAGTGTGCCCAGATAGTCCCCATGCAGGAATTCCTCTGTGTGTGATCCTCCATTTCTACTCTCTCACCTTTCCCATTCAATCCTCTGCTCCTGGAGGGTGACCTGTATGGACACCATCAAACGGTCTTCTTGAGTGTTCTGGTTTGAGTCAGCCAATGGGAGCCTCAGTAGAAGATCAGAAATGAGGAGAATGAGATTGGAGTCATTGGCACCCCTCTGTACGTTCACTTCAGTTGACCACATCTCTCACCAAAGGCCACATATCCTGGAATGAGCACATCCCTTCGAGAAGTTACTGCAGTCTCTCATTTCTAGTTCTGACAACTACTCTCTCCCCATACCCTTTACACCGAGAAGTGCTATCGAACCCTGTTAATTAAACCCCCTTAAATTATTTATATTTGAGTGTGGCCTCCATTTTCTTCTCAGACCCTGACTAATATAATCTCTCTATTTGATTCCTTTTTTGCTCTGTGGTCATATCTTTTTCTCTCTCCCCACCCCTTTTCTCTCTCCTCACACATGGGAGAGGGTAGCACCCTACCCCTTTTATATCTTCTCAGTTTATGTGCCAACAGAACTCAACTCCATAGCAGTAATTACTGGGTTTTAGTATATCCCATTCTCTTTTCTAAACTCTCTAAATATATTCTCTCAATCTCAACAACAACCCAAAAGTTCTATTTATATACAGTTTTATAGATGAGGACATTGAGGCCCAGAGAAATTGAATGAGTTGCCTGAGGTTACACACTAGAGGTAGAATCTGAATTCTAACCTAGGCAGATATAGTTTCTTAAATACCAGTTTTGGTGGTTTAGTAGCTGGTCTAGACCACCTTAGGTTGAGTGTCTAATAACAATTTACTCATAATGAGGTTGTGGTGAGCAAGCAAGATATCCTGTTTTGCTGTCTAGTGAGTTGGACCTTAGGGAGGAAACACTCTGAAAGTGGTACCAGGTAGGGCAGTAAAGTTGACTAAAACATTTGCTGTAATCCACCAGAGTGACTAGGTTACAACATACTTTCTTATACTCCCCTGAAAAAGATCCCAGAGATAGAAAACATTGGAACTATTTAAATCTCACTCTTTGTAGGCTACTTATCCTTCTAGACTTCATCTCCTCTAGACTTCATTTAGAACAGACTCAAAGATGAACCTTTCTTATTTAGAATAAGAACAAAACCTTATCTGCCTTCCCCCTCACCTAGACATTGGATGAATGTCTCTAAACTCTACATTGTATTTTCCCTAGTGGCTTTTTGTCTAGGCACTTTTATCAGCTTTTCTATATCACAGCCTGCAGGCTACTGACACAACTGATCTACCATGGATCACAGGTGCTCTTGGTTGCATGTGGCTGAACAATAAGTACAAAATTAATGCTGTTAGCATTTTATCACTTTATTGACAAATTTTATGTTTATATACAAACATTCTATATAGATCAAGTTGGAAGAAGTTATTTTTTCATCTAACTCTCTTAAGTTTCATTCAGGGTATTTATAATATACCACCATGTGAAGTAGGTTATACTAAAACATATAACCTGAAATCATGTACAGGGGGATATGTCCTGAGATTTTTAAAAATTATATGCCTTTGTAGTCTTATATTGCTTTAAGATAAATTGAAAACACAATTGTACTGTAGTAGAAGATTTAAAAAATAAACAAAAAAATCTTCCTCCATAACAATGACATAATCTTACACTTAGTTTTATTCCAGAGTAGGGAGTAGTGAAAACTAAAAATTATTGTAAGAAAGAAAACACTCAAAAACATGCCTTTCTTTAACAAAACACATAGGCATCAGAAATGAACTATTCCTGTTTTTCTTTGATTACTACTTTAATACAGGTAATCAATATGATACTACTTTTACATTTCTCTCCTAGAAAGCAAGCACCATATAGTAGATGGCCAACAATATTTGTTGAATGTATCAACAAAGTGTAAATACCAAGCCTAGTATAATTCAGTCTCTCATATGTGTGTTTCTCTGACCATTTCCTACCTCTATGATGATGGATATACTACAAAAGTTCTAGTGTAGAATGTAAAGATATTGCATGAATTTCTCCATGTTGAATAAACTCTGAGTTTCAGGAAAGACTGAGATGATGTTCAGTTGGGGACTTGGGGTTTTTAAAATAAAAAATTCTCATTTGGGGTCAGCTTTGAAAGCCATGGTGACACATGATTATACCATTATCAACAAGAGTCACTTCCCCAAAGATGATGAAACTGTGCAAACTTATTCCCTCTTCTCCTAAAAGAAGTTGCTTATACCAACTTACAATGAGATGAAAATGACTTGTATTCCAACAGGATTACAGTGAGAATGATATTAAACATTTAGCCAACAGCAATTAACTAAAGATAGAAGAAGACATGAGGGAGGACACTGGGGAAGGTGTGCATAGTGATGCGAAAGAAAATTGGTAACAGGGAGGTAGCATATTATATGAAACACAAATTCTCTCTACGTACTGCTGGGACCTTGGCTGGACTAGTGGGCCATGCCAAGTTCTTTAATCAAAGAGGGCCACATGGTAGTTGAGTGAAATTTGATGTTTTGCTTAGTTATCTCAGACATGTTTACTTTCATAGAGGGTTATGGAAAGGTTGAATCAATAAACACTTTCATTTCAGTCAGCAGACTTGCCATGGGCATCAGTAGTCATGCTTTAAATGAAACGGGTCTTTCTCCAGGAATGGAGGTGTTCCTTGTTTCTTTGCAGAAAATCAGCTCTGCTCTGATAATTAGATGGCCATCCAGAGACTGATCATTTCCATTTAATTCCAAACAAGATTTTGAATAACTGGTAAATGAAAATTCTATCCGGGAGGGTGTTTTTCTAATCTTTGTAGTCATTTTAAGTAAGAAATGATAACTTAGTTATGTCATTGTGCAATGATGTTATGACTTTCATCCTATTATCTATTCAGATTAAAATAAATCATAATGGTCTTTGTAATCTTACAACTGTGGGTCATAGATGGATTTTAGATCTTCCATCCTAGTTTCACCTTAATCTTTTTATATAGGAATCCTTTATAAAAAAATAAAATGTAATTCTCCAATATAACATTGCCTTGTCACATGTCTCTACTAAAAACATTAATAACATGAAAAACAAACAAACTAGGAATTAGGAATCTGAAAAAGTAGCCAAGAAAAGTTAGAAACACAAGATGAAAATAATGAAAGTTTTTTTGTTTTTGTTTTGTTTTTTTTTTCTGAAAATGCAGCCATCATACAATGAAGAAAAACAGCTAAATGAAATATACTTTCAAACCCTTCACATTTTTATTCTTCCAACCTTACCTTATTGATTATGCTGGAAGAATAAAAAATTTATATGGGCCCCCTTAATTCCGGAAGTCGTGAATAAACACATGACAAGCTTAGAATATCCTGGTCTTCCGTTGGCATGTGTGTCCACCGTAATGCACACGCATAACAAAGCCACTAAACGGGGAAGTTGGAAACAATACGATTTTGTGGTGTTTGCAGTTTGTTTTTTAAAGAACTTTATTTTTTATTATACCTTTGACATCCAGTCACCATTATCAGCCCTGAGAGTTCAGTTTTCCACAGACAAAAGCTTTTAGACATCTCCTTGGACCTGGTCCAACTTGACTATAATAACGTGTTTGTTTTATTTCTTCTCCTGTTTTGCTTGCTGGGTACCCACAACATCCAGGTGCACATCAAGGTTTTCTCTTGTTCTTGAAATGGAAGAAAGTGATGAGGAAGTACTTAATGCACTGGAGGCGGGCCAAACAGCAGGTGGGGCAGAGGAGCCATGACACCAAGATTATCATTGCTGACAAAACCCCCCGGGGGGGGGGGGGGAGGGAGGATTGGTGTCCTCTGTGCTGTGGAGTCAGGTGACAAAGGCACTGAGGATTGGGGAGACCAGGTATCCAGACCAAGAAAAAACTGGAGGCGACCGAGTCAGGATGGGCTGAACCTCCAACACCTTCATTCCAACAATATGAAGAAAGAACCAACATGTTGTGAATGGAAGTAGACCAGTTACCTGGTGGATGCCTTCAGAAGAGTCTAAAATGGTCCTGTAGTCCATGTTGGAAGCTTCAGAGGTGCTAGAAGTGGAAAAGTGGAGAATATACTTATAAATTATGTTTTATAAGTGAGGGGGATTTCCATGAGGGTTATATAGTCATCTTTAGCTTCATTTTTACTTTTTCATTTTTATTTATTCTTTTACTGTAAGTGACAAGTTGTGATAAACAATTAAGGTTTTAGTCCAGCCTTTATTTTTAGCCTCACTACTGTTTTTTTTACACATGTCCTAATGAGGAAAGCCTGCATGCTGGGGAGCATTGGAAAGGTGAGAATAATAAGCTAGCTGGAGGGCTATACAAGAAAGTAATCATGGGGAAAAAAAAGAAAAAGAAAATAACCATGGATAGATGAAAAGATGAATGCACCAAGATGTGTAATGCAGCCTATTAGGGAAAAACGAGACATGTTCTCAAGTTGAATTGCAGGAGGTACGTCAAATAAATTAGGGTATGACTAAATGGGGTAACATTCTGCAGCCATTTAAAACAAGGCAGTAGACCAATGTGTACTGATATGGGGATACACTTACAACATAGTTTAATTTGGTGTGTGGTGTTTTGTGTGTTTTTAAAAAATAGAAGCCAGAATTTAAAAGTACCCCACCCTTTGGGTGGCAGGATTATTAATGACTGCAAATGTGGGCATACCTCCGCCCAGTCCAAATCCTCCTATCAAACAGTGGGGTCTATTTCTCCACCCCGGACTCCCGACTAGCTGTATGAATTGTTTGCCAATAGGCCACTGGCACGTGTGGTACAATTAGAGGCCTGGAAACAGCTTGCACATTGGGACTTGCCTTCTTGTTTCTCCCGGCAACTCTGCTACTGCCCCCGTAAAAACAAGGCTGGGCACGTCTGCTGGATAATGAGATGCTTACGGCCCCTCTCCCACTAGGCAGCCCCCAAATGCAGCCATCTAGCTTCCCGTAGAAGCCCAGTGAGTCCTGCCCAAATTGCTGATTCATGGATCTATAAGCATATACATACTAATAGTTGTTATTTGAAGCCATGAACTTGTGCAATGGTTTATTACGCAGTAAGAACGAGTGGGTAACAATAGTGTGTGGGGGTAAGCTTGTGTTTGCAAAAGGATATAAACCAAAATTTAGCAGTGTTTTGTTTTATCTTGCAAGGTGAAATTAGGAGTGAACTTTACTCTTACTTATCTGTACTTCCCCCCCCCCAAAATGATTGTTTATATGATTAAGAACAAAGAAGTACATAAAAAAATAATAATAAAATAAATAAAAAGGAGAATGGATGCCTGGATAGTGGATAGCTCAGTCGTTAAACACTTGCCTCACAATCACGAGGTCAGGGTTTGATTCCCAGCCTCAGTCCCGGCCTGTGCATATTCCATATGCTGAACTGCGGCACAACTGTGGCCACCAGGAAGGCTCAGCGGTGACGGTTCCCTCCTCACACACAGGAGGCCCCTGGTTCAGTTCCTGCCTGGCACGGTCCTATAGCCAACCTGTGTGGAATCAAACTGTGTCACAACTGATGATGTACAACTATGGAGACAGCTCTGGGCCCTCCCCCTCTTCTCTCTCTCACCTTCTCTCAAACAATAAAATAAATCTTAAAAGTAAATAAATAAATAAAAAGGAAAAGCCCAATATTGAAATAAAGTAAGTGCTTTATGAAAACAAAGTTAAGCACTGGGTATAATTGGCGGCTTTATGGAGTTTCCCAAGTTGTTTTTTCTTGATAGTGCTGTTAACCAACCTGATGTACATGTGGGCAGATGTCACTGTGAAAAGGACAGACACAGAGACAGCCCCCAGTGCTGATTAGCACGTGGAGCAACAGGAACCTTTCCTCCTGGACCAGGCGCTCTGGTGAGCTATGACAAGGTGCAGCCATACAGAATCACCTGGCCGTTTCTTACAGCTAAACCCACTCTTACCATATCATCCAGCAAGTGCACTCATGGGTGGTTACAGCTCGTGTCCGCAGGAAAACCTGCCAGATAGTTACAGCACCTTTCATCCTAATGGCCGAAACCTGGAAGTAACCAAGACGTGCTTCAGCAGGTGACTGGATTAGTGAACTGGGGTCCATCCAGACAACGGAATGTTACTCAGCGCTGAGAGGAGATGAGCTATCACGCCATGAACACACGTGGATGAATCTTCAATGCACATCAGTGAGAGAAGGCAGTCTGAAGAGGCTACCAGTTACGGGATTCCAGTGGACATTTTGGGAAAGGAGAAACTATGCAAACAGCAAAGAGACCAGTGGTGCTCAAGGGTGACAGGGAGAGGGATGTGTGGATGTCTAGGGCAGTGGGAGTATGCCATGTATAATACCACCACGACGGGGTCCTGTCATTATACGTTGGTCCAAACCCATAGAATATACAGCACCAAGAGCAAACCGTAATGTAAACTGTGGATTTCGGGTGATTAGAATGTGTCCACAAAGGCTCATCCATGGTAACGAACACCCCCTCTGGTGGGGGCCACTGATCAGGAAGCGGGTACGGCTCATGTGTTCGGATGGGGCGTGCACAGGGCATCTCCTTCCCTTCCTCTCAATTTTGCAGTGAACTTTGAACTGCTCTAAAACAGTAAGGTCTTCATAATAAAAAGCAATCCAATAGAGAAAGCGCAGGAAAGATAGATGAAGAGGACAGAGAGGTGCCATGTGAACATCTCCCCCTAACTAGGTTTCTTTGCTTTCTTTACATTGATGAGAAAATGTGAAACTTAAGATGCCTAACAGAAAGGACATTTTGTGTGTCCACACTCAAATTCTTCTCATTTTTTCGCTTTACCAATCATCTATAGACACATGAAACAAAAGAGAGAAGGTGTGAAAATGAACCACCTTAAAGCTTGATAAAGTTGATACCAGAATGATAAGGCAGGTGACTGGAGAAGATAGTGGCAGGCCAGGCCATTGTTTGTGTGATAAAAGGAACTTTCAGGAGTAGGCGGGACACTTCCCAGATAGAACCTGGGTAGACTTCTCACATGTGGGGCCTTGAAAATGCATGGGAAGCTTTATTATACTCATCACATTTTTTAAGGGTGACAGAGAATAAAGAAACCGCAGTTGAGACTCCAGCAGCCTACCAGCGAACCACAAATATCTTCCGAGAGAAGAACAGTTCAGCTGTAGACTTTGTACTATCAGACGACACTTACAACATTCCTGGCAGATTGACCATCTCACTCTTCTTACCAACTTCCTTTGTATCTCGGCTATTTAATGGCTACTTTACCCGCTCAGTTATCAATTATCAGCGCATTGAAGGAACATTGCATTCACCAGGTAATTTGAACAGATTTCTTTACTTTTGTCTGAGTCCTATCTTTATAATATCCACGAGGCTTCATCTTTGAATACACGTAAAATATTTAAGTTCTTTCTTTCAGACTTTAGGAATGCATACTTACTAGGTGTAGGAGGAAGAGATGTTTGGGAAAATGTTGAGTCTAACAGAGAATATCCAATTAATACTGTGTACAAGGAAGAACAGGGAACAAATCCAGCCAATGGAGATGGTGTTTCAACTCTTTTATGAAGTCTCAAAGTTTCATCCTCCCCTCCTCCTTCTCCTCCTTCTTCTGGTTATTGGGACAGTATCTAGGGGTTGGGGAACACGTTTATTGTGCCAAGTACTACATGCTATTCTGTTGGGAAAATCTTGAAAGCTTCATTGCGTGTACCTGTTATGTCATAGAGTTTGTTTTTTCAAACTGACATTTTGAGCCGACAGCAGCTTGGAAAGTTTGCTTTCCAGATGCAATATCTCTGAGCGCCAATTTCCATGTGGTCCATTTCAGCCTCCTTCTGAAACTGAGGGCCACGGCCCAGTACCTGGCTGACCACACTGGCTGTCTTCGCAGAGCCCTGGCCTGTCCGGGTTTCTCCCGAGAATGCCAGCCCTGATTTTCCGCAGCCTCACCTAGCCGGGCTGGCGGGGTCTGAAAACTCAGCCCAGAGTAAGACAGCATTGATTTTCTTCTTGGTGCCAGGTTTCTCATAGGATCTTGCTTCTTGTGCCAAAACACCACCTTGAGGTCTTTATTTACTTTGTTGAACATGAAGAATGCTAACTTATTACAAGAAATCTCTCCCATCTGCTGTGGTGTAGATATGTTTTTGGCATCCACTGTTTTATTGCTACTGTCTGATGATCTTCGAAGGCATTCTGTTTCTTCCACTGTATACCAGTAGGAACAATTTTATTTAGAACTAGAAAAGAGATGCAGCCACATTTTCTCAGATGTAAAATGGGGATAAGTTGGGTGCAGAAAATGTATAGAGAAAGAATGTGGGTTATTGGTTGCTTAGAGCTGGGGATGGGAATGATCATTCGCTGTAAATGTATATGACAGGTCTTCCTGGGGGTGAGGAAATGTTCTAAAACATTGTAGATTGTGGTGAGGCTTACACAGCACAGGAAATTTGATAGAAATCATTGCATTACACATTTCAAATGGGTAAGTGCTTAGGTATATACATTATATTCATATGTGATACAATTGTTTAACAAAGGAGGTGGGGATTATCTGCATAACTATTAATAGACTGTTTTGCTAATTAATTGCTATGTAAAAATATATCTTGGCCTTTAATAAGTGCTCAAATTTTTTACCACAATTCTTACTGTTAACTTCCCTGAAAGTCAGTTCATTTCCAAGTTTCCTTTTGCTCTTCGGCAAGTATTCATAGCACGCACGCAAACTCTCACACGCTGACCTCTGTATTAGACTCAGTTCACTGGACCTGGAGTTGCATGAAACTTGTTTCCCTGAAAAGCTCTTCAAGTTTGTCTCAGCTGTCTTTTTCTTTCCTGCTTTCTTATCATTCAGTGTAGTTCTGTAAGTCTGTCATTAACAACCAAAGCCTTTAATTCCTTCCTTTCGGATCAAATCTTATCGTTCTGGGGGATTAAGCATTATTTTTGTTAGACTCACTCTATCCATTTTATCAACATACTCATATCTCCAAACGATTTCCACAGATACCAAGTCCACAAAACATAACCGAATCTCACCAGTTCCCTACTCCCATTTTCACGAATATATTTCTTCCAGTTTTGAAACCTCAGAACTGTCTCCAGCCCCTTTCTTGCTCCCAGAGTATAGAAAGTTCCACACACACATAAAGTTTGCCCTTGAATTGACACTTATTCCTGTGCCTCCCTTTTCACTCCTTCTTCACTTCAGTCTCTAAACATCTTATATAAGGACCATAGTGAGACATGAAACAAACACCGAACTAATCTCCTTGCTCTGTTGCCTTGTTCCATCATACTGATTCCTTTGCCAGATTAATGCCTCTAAATGTCAGACTTTGTCATTTTTTCCTCCTCCCAGAAACCTCAATCATTTCAGTACTGCACTCAATCTCCACTTACACACATTTTAAAAGTCTAAAAATTTAACATCTGAAAGCCCTTGATGTAGTGTGTGCAGGTCATGTGTGTGTCTGGATGTAGGGTGAGTATACAATGTCCCACCCCTCTCCAGAAGTCCCTGCATGCCTCAGTGATATAAAGGAGCCCAGAAGTCTTAGACTGAAACCTTTCCCATTCCCTATAATGCAGAGTTTGCAAAGGTGTTTTGAACATGGAATGTGTTAGTAATATGTCTAGAATGATCCTTGCAGGACTATATTGAGCAAAATATTAGGTTGAAGAATAGCCTGAGACTCAGTAGAAGAGGAAACGATTGATTAGTCTGGTCCCTGTCGCAGAGTGGAAGAATTTGGGTATACCTCATTCGAACTTGTTCTGTATCACAGAAGTTTAAATCTTGCCCCTGTGTTCAGCCTGCTGGCATCTTTTGGGAAGTTTTCTTTTCCTTCTTGTCTTTTCTGTCCTCGAACCAGTAGTCCAGGACTCTTTCCAGAGGAGGTGACCATGATTTGCCAGGTTACAGTGGACACCCACCACGTACCTTTTGATTAAGTTGTTTAAAGCCAAGCCCTGGCGTAACTGTACCAGTGTGAGGCAGTGCAAACGCAGGGAACATGATTGTTGATCCACTCCTTTTTTTTTCCTAATCTGCCACAAGTACTTGAATTTTCCTGGTGGCTGGTCCATGCCCGTGGTGTATTATGGAGTCAGCATTGATTGTGCACATGTGTACAGCCACGAGCAGGCCTGGGCAGCTCTCTGGCAGAATCACACGGTGCCTAACACTACAAGCAAGTTATCATTGCAACTCAATCTTTCTAGGAAAACAGTGTCACCTGAAAACTTCTGAATTCGTAATTGGCATCTTTAAAGATGCCTGCCATCTGGACCTCACTTGGTTTAATTAGTCATTGCAGGGTGGTGGTTCTCTTGTAAAAAGCTTGCACTCCCTTAACCCTGACTTTGCACACACTGCCATTTCAAGCCCCGTCTCTGCTTTCCTATGGCGGAGTGGACACATTTCCATTTAACAGGAGTCCACCTCAGGGTTCATGAGCCAGACGCTTGTTATTTGGCAGGGCCACAGAGCCCAAGTCTATAAATCGTAGCAGCCAGGAAAGGTTGTAGGCAGCTAAAAATGGCAAGAGGGCAGGAGTCATGGGACTCACTCCACCCTTCCTTTAGAGACTCCCACACAACGTGGTGAGCAAGGACTGGGAAGGGTAGCTGAGGGAAGTGACACGTAGGGGTGAACCTAAGCTATGGGTTCGCGCACGGGGGGGACAGCTGTATTCAGCCGTGGACAGCGACTCCAAGACTAACTATTTAGCAGTTTCTGCAGCTCGACATTTTAGACAGTTCATCATTTGTTTCTCTACATTTGAGTTAGGTATTGTCAAACTTGGCATCAGAAAATAAAGCTTGTATTTCAAGGCAGACCTTGACATTCAGTGCGGTCTTTTCTTCACATGTTCTTACCACCTTCAATTCCCTTGGTTTACTTTTTATTTTCTGAGGCTAAGTGTCAAGGATGGGAGTTGCCATGGCTGGTCAATAGAATATCTGTTTTACATAATGCGGTTGTTTTTTAATTTTTTAGTTTGAAGCTTTGCGGTGAAAATGATCGTAAGATGTGTTAAGACTGATGTCAAAGTCATTACAGACAGCTAGTCTTGCCTATTGTAGCCCAAAGAGAACCCATCTTTGGTAGGTGGTCAGAATTTTCTTAGGTCTGTTTAAAGTAGAAAATGTCTTATCTTGCCACTGTACTAATTTCTAACATTACTTCTATGTTTTATTAGTATGTTTATTATTATGCCTAATTATTAAGACAATTTATTTCTCCTAATAGGGCACTTAATCAACTCTTTCCATTTCTCCTAATTACTATATTCATTTAAGAAACATTTATTGTATGCTAGACTTCTGTGAATATCAAAGATCAGGAAACTTAAGTTCTAAGTGTTTACTCACTGGATACTATCTATAGAATCGAGTCCAAAGGGAGTTGCCAGTTAGCAATAATGAGTTAGAAATATGAAAATGACATGTTTTATAGAAGCTTCCCAGTGTTGATGCTTAAATATATCAGTGCATCCAGAAACATAGCTGTTGTGCTGGGGATGGAGGGAGTTCTAATAATAGCATATTGATTAATCAATTAATTAGCAATCACTGAGGTAGTGAGTTGCCATATTCTGAAATTTCAACAAAATATGCCAAATGTTCCGTCCAACAGTTTCTCTGCATTCTTGAAACTTAATGACTCACTATTGAACTATGCTAACTCAGTGGGATCTATAAGTATGTGCTCTTGAAATGCAATGTTCCTGGAGGATGTGCTGTCTATTTTTATGGCTGTGTGCGATTTTTAAAATCTTTTGCTTGAATACATGAAGAGGCACTGTAACCTCAGGCTCAGGGAGGATCCCTGAACAGCCAGCGAGAGCAGGTGGGTGTTGACTGGCTTGGAGTATGGTCTTCACGAGGTTGAATCAAACCCCTTTGCAAATTTTTAGAGTTCATTTAACTTGATGGGGGTGGGGTTATGGAGGCCCTTTCTTTTTTGAATTTTCAACCAGTTATCTATTGTCACAATACAATCACATAACAAACCACATCAGAGATAGGTGGTTAAAGACAATAAGCATTTATGAAATCACGAGTCTGGGAGTTAGTAGCTGAATTAGGCTGGGCTCAGCTGGGCGGTTCTTTGGTTTCCAGCAGGATCCCTCAGCCATATGACAGTTCGATGGTTGTCAGCTAAGGGTAAGATGGAAGCTGGGCCTGTGTTTATTGTTCTCCAGCAGGCGAACCCAGGCATGTATGTATGACAAAAGTAGACAATCAAAAGAGAGAGAGTAGAAGTGCACATGATCTTTGTTGCCTGGATTTGTAGCTGATGCACCACCATTGGACAGCTTCCTGTTGACCAAAACATGTGCTGGATTCAGAGGCCGAGGAAATAGAGCCCACGTACTTAGAGAAAGAAACTTCAGTCACATGGCAAAAGGTGTGGGGACAGCCAGAGAGAGAGGATCGGGGCAGTTAATACTGCTCATCTACGTGCATTTGCTCCTCATCAGAAACATTTTGATCAGAAATTTTTAATTTTCTCAAGCTTTAACTGATTAGGATGCCAAATTTCATATATACAAAAAATGCCGAAAATATAAAATTAGGAAAGAGAAATTAATAAAGAAGTATCTATAGAGTTGGCTTACAATTCTGCCCTTAGAAAGCAAGAAAAATGCCTTAAGTCAGTATAATAAATTCGGTGCCCTTTATACTAAAATATCAACTTTGAAGAAGTCAAAGCATTCCTTGGTATCATTCCAAGAAGCATTGTAAATTTCTAATATATTGTAACCAATGATGCCATGATTCCATGGTATCATTCCAAGAAGCATCAAGAATTTATAAAATATTGTAACCAAGCTCTGGCAGGGCTGCCTCTAACCTTATTGTCCTGTTCCCATCTCCAATTTTCCTAACACCCATGTTGCTTTTCTTAGAGCTAAATGCTGGCAGTACAAGTAGAGGAAGGATATACCAGTCAGTGGAAAGCTGGGCTAGTTTCTTTCAGCAGTGAAGTTTTCTAGTGTTATAGTTACAATTTGAAAACTTGAATATGGTACATGACTTAACCATATTTGGAGTCTCTCACACTAAAACTACTGGTCTAGCTATAGAAATAGATTTCAAATATGGATTCTATTGATTATAAAGAAATGAACCATTACCGGTACTAAAGAATTTATCCCACTTTTAATATATTTAGACAAGGAAAAACTTTTCCTCAGTGTAATTTGCAAACAAGTTTTTATTGACTATATTGTAAAACCATGAGAGTAAAATTAATTACCTTCACAAGCAGGTAATCAACTGTATCTGTTTCCCCAGGGCTCAGGGGTCCTCTGAGACGTGGGCTTGCAATGTCTTAAAATGTCTCAGGTGACTGTGACAAGTCAGCCACTCTATTCACAAGTGTACCTTTTGAAAGGATAGCTGATAATCTGGCAATATTTTGTATGAGTTAAGCAAATTAGGTTAAACTGAGTATTAAAGCATTTCATGTTTTGTGGGTCCTGTAGTTTTTTACTTTATATGGAAAATTCTAAATTATTCTACTTGGCTATTCAAAACTAAGCTGAAAGTAAAATGTGAGATATTGCATCTTTCACTCACATTAATATTGGCAAAAGGAAAAAAAATAAAACTAAGCACTTTTGTATAGCATGGATAAGAGGCATGAGAAGTCATTACTTTTAATAATTATAGAAAAGGCCTCATTTAGATATATATTTTTTCTTTGTTAAATAAAGGAGTTATTTGATTATCTCTACGATCCTTCCAGCTAAGATGTTCTCGAATTCTATGCTTACAATAAAATGTATGCTCCATTAGGGGAGAAGTTTCTTCAGAGTGCAAACTGACTTCTAAAGAGTTAAATAGTACTGCAAAATGCTGCCATTTTAACAGAACATTTTAAACCAACCAAATATACTAACTACTGTTATTGTTTATTTTCTTTCTAGTCTAGGGGAAAAAAAGGTTTTTTTAAATCTGCCAGGAGGGACCTTCAGGGTTTGAACCTTAACATTGTTCTTAAGACTTGAATTTATTTTTTAATTAGAGTTAAAATAAAAATAAATGTTCACTTTCTAGAGCTATGCAAGTTTGGGAAGGAAAAAAAAAAGGAACTTCCTCATCTGAAAAGATTTCATGGTAATCTATGCTGTAAAAGTGCATTTTGAAAAATATAAAACAAAGAGCTTTCGAAGTGGTCAAAGACTAATGTAAAGTGATACATTTCAGACCGGAGAGATGGTGTAACTTACTCCTGTCACTGCTGCCTGTTTATTGTGTTTGTCTGGTTGGCCTGGTAACCAGCTCATGCCATTTCACTCATTTTATAACGTTCCTGTAAATGTTAGGTAGGCCTGGATTTATTATACACTGTCAACACCTAAAATGGAACCCACTGCTTAACGTAGTTTATTTGGCTGGATGCCTGCCTCCTCAAAAAAAATTGTGTGTGTGTGTGTGTGTGTGTGTGTGTGTGTGTGTGTGTGTGTGTGTTTTGAAGGGAAAAAAAAACCCCATAGTGCCTCCCAAAGAAATGTAGCCCAGGCATAATTGAAGTTGGGTGGCATGGGCTATGTCAAAGGAGCATATGAGCTCAGGGGCCCTTGTGTTGTTGGGTGGAGACATCTGACTCACAATATTTGTGACTTGGGTTTAGAGGGACAGAGGACCAAGAGTCATGTTCTTGCCGAATTTATCATCTCCCATAAAACCAGATGGCCAATCAGGGTAGTACAGAAAGGCCTGTTAGCCGTCAGAGGATGAGTCATGAACCTATTAGGAGTTGGACAAATTTCTTTCCTTCTTAGTAACATGCTAGTTTTCATCCATCTGCTCTATGACAAGGCAGGTTTGCCGGAGGCCCAAAAGATAGGATCCTGCAGAGGCTACGTGTTTGGATAGCCTTCATTGAGCTTACATAGACTATGGAGATAGCTGGAACATTAAGGTGAAACATGTTCCCAGAGCCAAAGTGGTTTAGAAATATTAAGGGGAAATGTGATGCTCTGGCCAAATCCAATGGCAGCCAACTCAACCCTGTACTAATGAAAATCACAGACAGGTAGCCGGGCTGCTTTGCTCTAGGTCAGGCGCATGTTGAATCACTGTCCTTATTCCTTCAGTTCTGCTCTGGAAGGGGCAGGGCGGGGGATGGCTGGCTGTTAGTTAGAGTGGACTTTTGTTGATAGACCTGTTCAAAACCATTAAGTCCCGTGCACTTCGGCTACCTGGGATCAACACGTTCATCTTGTCCATTCCTCTGTCAATGTTTCGTATTAAATGAGGTGATTGGGTGTCCAGGCTGAATGCAAAGGTTAATAGAAGGTGATGCCCCTCTTGTTGGGCTTTGCTTGAAATAACATCCTTCCAACCTCCCTCTGACTTGCATGTCTAATCCTGATTTTAACAATATAAAAAATGTAAAAGACTATTATGAAAAAGAATTTCTATAAGTACTCAGGCAATTTGAGGACCAAATCTGTTCTAGGTCATTGTGTCTTTTTATTAGTTGCATGGCTATTATAAAGATAGCTCAATGTAATTTGGGATTTCCGAATCATCTTTAGAGGAACAATTTAAAGCAGATCAAATCTATTGATTAAATTGTATTTTAATCCCATCCCTGCATCCAGCCAGGGTTTTATAAGTTGACTAAGGAAGGAAAATTTATCCTAGAAAAGGACATTTTCCCCCTACTCTTCAACTTCCAAACCTAATGAACATATGCCATAAACTTTCTAAGGGAAAATGGAAAATTTGTTTTTAAACTCTAAATAATATGTGTGCCCTTTGACTCAAGACAAATAGACTTTAGGGAATTATCTTAAAAGGAAAATATGTGTACATAATGTGTGTGTCATATATATGAGTATGTGTGTGATATATATACACATATATATGTACTTTACAAATATACATATATGTAAAAATTAAGCATTGACTACTACATTATAATAATGAATAAAAAAACCAACCAATATACCAACAGAAAACTAAGTAAAATCTTGGTTTGCTTCATTTACTAGCAGTGTGACTTTGGGCAAATTACTTAAATACCCTGAACATTATTTTTCTAATGTGCACAGTGCAATCCTTTATAATTGCATAATGGAGGAAAATAATAATATGCAACTTCAATTAAATTGCCATAAATGGTCATGTAATCACATAATGCATTATCATACTTTGTCATGAGACAAGATTCCTGTATATTCTGGGACACCCACCGAACAAGTCTAACTCATCACACATCATTCCTTCAAGTTTGGGGAGCTAGCTGACTTATTTCACTGACCTTAATCAATCCTATTACTTTGAAAATGTTCTCTGTATGATTTGCCCTTTTGATTAGTCTTCATTCTGGCCATACTCTTTTAACTATTTGCTAATCATTTTGTATACTTCTAAAAACTATGGACCACAAGCTTTATATGAATTACCTTGAGAATACAAACAAAATCAAACTTACAACTCTCTCCTTTCTCCAGATAGGGGTGGAAATCTTATAAATTTCATTAAGTCCAACATTGCAAGTTCTTTGTCCAAAGCATGCCAGCTAGAAAGCCTTGATTTCTATCTGCTCCAACGGCTCAAACGAGGCCTGTCCAGGAAATATCCAGCCATGTAATATGAAAAATAGAGGCAATTTATGGCTGGATTTTTTTTCCCAACAGCCCTGGGATGTAGAAATTGCCACCTCATGTACTTTAAGAAAAAATCTGGTTGCATCTGATCTGCTAGTCTATTCTGCTTTGGTTCTTGGTAGCTTCTTCCATAAACATAAAGAAATGTCTGCGACTCTGCATTGATGACCACCTACATAATGAGATCAAATCTTAATTCTTGGTGACAAACAGAGTAAACATATGGGTCGTTTGTTTAGGCTCCATTTTGAAATGACTAAGTAGCCTGTGAAAACAAAGTTTAACAGGCTCATAAAAGTATGCTGTCTACATAACTAATGTAGACTGTTTTTATGTTGCCTATTACAGACTATAAACAGTAAGAGTGGAGTCTATCTTTTATTCCATAGAGTTGTAAAATGTCTTGGCTGTGACAACATATATACTAAACACACTTTGTAAAGATGTCGCATTTATTTTATATTTCAATGAAAGCAATAAACTGTTCAAAACTAACAATGTAAAATGCAGACAAACACATGACACTTGAAATGTACTTAAAATTATATAAAATATAGAAGAGTTATGAATGTGTGTGTATATATGTATATAGCCGATATATTCGAGAAGAGCTTTCCTGCAGCAGAATTTGCATGTTTAAAGTTGCCCTTGAATCTGTCTCCTACAGAATTTCTGACAGCACCGTGGTGGGACCATGTTGGTGGCGTCCCGACTGCCCCTTTTAATTATCTCACAATTTGCTCACGGGTTTGGGGTAATTGGAACAATTTGCTTGCAGAAACCTGTGAGAAATCAGATGTTAATTGACTTTGTCTTGCTTAATCAGCCCCTCAAGAAGCAGGCTTCATTTTCCTGACTGTTTCTTAAGCGGTGTACTGGCATCCTGTGATACAGTGGAAAGAAAACATACAGACAGTTGCCTTGGTATCGACTGGCCAGATCTGATTATGACTCCAACTCTGAATAGAGAGGTGCCAGGAATTAATAGAGAAAATACTGAGAAAGTACTCAGAAATGTGAAACGATGCGAAGAAGTGTTTCTATGATGTACATACAATGCAGTACAAAAGTATTAATAATAATACACATTTCAATTCAGAATGAGCAGAACTCATTCTGATTCCACTGTTGTGATCCAGAACACTCTAGATGCAGTTCCTTTTATTTGAGTGACCTATTTGGCTATTCTGGATCATTCTGGATATCACATTTCAGCATCCTTGATTCACCTTCTCAGTTGGCAATAACTTCCTAAATTCTACTGTACCTTTCTGCCATGCCCCCCTCAAAGTCCCACAGTAAAAATAAAGAACATCTAGATTATCTAGAATCTGGTATATTACTTAATAACAACAACAACAACAAAAACAACCCCATAGTTAATACTCTCTTTGATTCTATTGGATACACTCTTGATTCTGAGGGGGTGTGTGTGGGGGGGGGGGAGGAATGGACAAAATATCAAGTGGTTAAACGATTACTATTTTTCTCTCTTTGAAGATCCTTTTTCTTATGTCAGTCACTGTTCCTTATATGCATTATCTCATTTAATTTTTACATCTTTCTCATGCAAAACAGTTCATGGTTCCTATATAAGTCCCAGTTCAGCCACTTAAAGGATACAAGCATTTGGGCAACTAGTTTATGTCTCAGGTGCTTATTTATTTATTTATCACTATTTTATTTTTATTTTCAGGTGCACAGCATAGTGGGTAGGCATTTATATAATTTTTGAAGTGTTCCTCCTAATAGGTCTAGTGTCCATCTGACAGACACCATGCGTAGTTTTTATGACATTACTGACTATATTCCACAGACTGTATTTCACATCTCTGTGACTATTTTATGACTGTCAATTTGTATTTCATAATTCCTACACCTTTGTCACCCATCCCCATGTGTCTCAGGTCCTTTTAATTAGTGTTGTGTCATACAATAAAATTATAGATTTCAAAATATTAATCCTTGCATTCCTGGAAGGCAGCTTTGCTCACCACAATACTGCCAACTCAGTCCAACCCTTGCATTCCTGATTAAAACTAGTTTGAGCATGGTAGAACCTCTTTCATAGGACATAGCACTCAGGTTGATAGTATTTTCTTTGGAATTTTTGTATCCCAGTTCATGCATAAATGAGATTTACTGTTTTTTCTGTTCTTAATTCTCCTCTTTGTACATGGCTTTAGTACCAAAATTATACTGTCTTCAGAGAAAAAGTTGAAACATAGGCTCTCCATTTGGGGGAATATTTAAATAAGATAGGAATAATCTTACACTTGAAATTTTAGTAAAGCTCTCTTATGAAACCCTACATGGTATTTTCTTTGTTATAGTATTTTAAATGTATGCATTTAAGTATAATTATAGGGCTTTCAGGATTTTCTTTTTGAGTTCTAAAATCCACAAAATTATCTGTTTTATTTCATTCTCAGATTGCTTGGTGAAGAGTTTTTCATTACGTGCTTTTAAACCTCTGTTGTATGTGTATTTCTATACAAATTCCATTCTTAATCATTATTTTTGATCTTCAGAGAATTTTATTTACCAGTCTTTCCCAAAAACCAATTTTTGGCTTTGTCGATTCCTTTATTGTATCTTTATTTTTCATTCTGCTATTTTACACTCTCAACTTTATTATCTCCTTTCTCCTGTGTTTTAAGAATTACTCTCTTATTATTTATCTAACTTATAATGATGGATGTTCAGCTTATTAATTTTAAGCTTTTCTTTTTACTAATACTATAAATCTTCCATGAAGATCCATTCTTGATACATTCCACAATTGTTTAAAGGTACTGTTTTCATTTATATTCAGTAATTACATTTCAAATATCCATTATATTTTCTTAAAAGTATATTTTTATTACCAAATGTATAGATTGATATTGCATTTTGGTTTGTTTGTTTTGTTTTTTTGGTCAACATTCATTTTTACTGTTTGAGAGAAGGTGAGTGAGAGAGCGAGAAGGAGGGAGGGCCCAGAGCAGTCTCCATAGTTGTACATCATTTGTTGTACATGGTTTCATTCCACACAGGTGGATGTGGGGCTGCGCAGGGTGGGAACTGAACCTAGGGTCTCCCACATGGGAGGCAAGCACCTTAGCTTCGGGGCTCAGAGGTTACTAGTTGTACCCCAGTTCAGCATATGGAGTTTGCACAGGCCGGGGCCAGGAATGGAACCCAGACCTTGTGATTGCAAGGCAAGTGCTCAACCACTGAGCATCCAACATCCACTATTCTGTTTATGTTTTTTGTTTTACTTTTAATTTGATTGTGTTATTTTCCAAAAACATGTCTGTCCTCTGTTACCTATTTTCTGAAATTTATTGAGCTTTGAATTATGACATAGTAGCACATATTCAGCTTTCCTAAGGTTTTAATATATTCTACAGAAGAACTTGTACTTCTCCAACTGTTAGATGCATATTTACATGTCTGTCCATTAATCAAGCTTATTAGCTATGTTGGTAAATAGTCCATGGGTTTTGTTGTTTATAACTTATAATTGAGATAGGTATGCTGAAATTTCACACTATAATTATGAACTTGTTTATTCTTTTTGTAGTTTTACTCATTTTTTAATTCATATATTCTGAGGCTAAATTAATAGGTAAATATAAGTTTATTTTTTAATCTTATTGCTAAATTAATTATTATTTATTATATAGTAATTATTCCTGATAATACTTTTGTCTTATTATTATATTTTTGTATAATATTAATATTAAGATGTCAGCTACCTTTTGGTTAGTATATACTGACTATATCTTTTTATTAAAGAAATAATCTGTGTCTTTTATGCTCTAGAAGTGGCCTATGAGTAGCATAGGGGTCAGGGTTGGTTTATCTTAAATGCATATTTATAAGCTGGGATTTTTTAAGTACTTGGTCACCCCTCTTTTAAATGACAGGTTTAGTTTAGTCCATTTATTCGTTCAATGTTATTAAGCTCATTAATTGTGTCTAACTTTATCATTTCTATTTGTTCCTCTTATCTTCTTTTATTCTCCATTCTTATATTCTTTAAGATTAGTTTGGGTTTTTGTTTTGTTTTTTTTTGGGGGGGGGTTATAGTTTATCTTTCTCTCATTTTTTCATATTAAAAAAATTACTGGGTTTTGAATTAATCTGTATCTAACCCTGTAGAGGTTACTCTGGAAATTTTATCATAAATATTTAATTAAGCCCAAAGTTTAATATTTTAAAAAAGTTAAACTAGATTTATAAATGATCATGATATTATTACTCTTTTAGAAGTTACTCCTGAAATTTTATTATGCATGTTTGATTATTTAAGTACAAAGCTTAGCAGTATCTTAAACCCCCTTTTCATCCCACTTACTCCCAACAACAATATAAGGAGCTGATTGTAAGGGGCTGATACTCTCCAGTTTACATGCTATCAATTTCCTGTATTTCACTCCTATTCTTTAAAACTTACTTACTTTTTTAAGTAGTAGCATTAATATTACTGCTTTAAACCAGATAATGTTTGTCTAGATTTAAGCATGTTCACCATTTTTTTCTCACTTCTGTTTTTACAACTTGAATTTTCTCCTAAACATATTTTTCTTCTTCTTAAAGTATATTTTTCAATTCAGTACACTAGTGGAAAATTTTTTTAATCTGAAGGTACTATTTTATCCTTGTTTTTTGGGTTTTTTTTTTAAGATGCATTAACTTAGTACATTATTCTAATTCAATAATTATTTTCTCAAATACTCTACTCTAAAGATTCCATTAATTTCTCAATTCTGTTGTTACTCTTAGGAAATCTATCAGTCCAGTTCTTATTCCTTTATCAGTGAGATGCCATTTTCTTCTACCTATTGTGCCACAAAGTTATAAATCTCAATTGGATTAATTTAGGGATGTTAACTTATGATTAAGAATATATTTGGGGATGCTGGGCTAGCTCAGCTGTTGAGCTCTTGCTTTGCAATTGAGAGGTCCAGGGTTTGATTCTTGGCCCTGGCTTGTGCAATCTCATATGCTGAACTGGGATAGAACTGATAACCGCCGAGGTGGCTTGGCTGTGAAGGTTCTCACCTCCCGTGCAGGCGGCCCCAGTTTGGTTCCTGCCGCACAGCCCTACATCCACCTGTGTGGAATGAAACCAAGTCACAACTCATGATGTGCAACTATGGATACTGCTCTGGGCCCACCCTCAACCCCACCCCCGCCCCCCTGTCTCTCTCTCTCTGTTTCTCTCACCTTCTCTCAAACAATACATTTAAAAAATTTTTTTTTTTTTTAAAGAATGTATTCTACTTTTCTTCTCTCTTTGGTAGTAAGAAACATGCCACTAAAGGGTATACACACACATACAGAGCCACAAAACTGAAACCATGTGAAAAAAAACCTATTACATGCCTTATTTAATTTTATATAACTCGATATTACGTATATTTTAATATAGTATATGTGTATGATATATATCTTAAATATTTTTAATGTGTCATATTTATTTAAACAAGTAAATAGTGGAAATCATAAATAGCTCTTAAATATCTGGTGCTATGTGGATGTGCTTATTTGAGGGTTTCTGGAGTTTAATATTATGCCCAGAAGAATTTTTAAAAAATCATCACCCTCATGTAATGCTGTATGAACAGGCCATTAAAACACTTTTGATCCACAGCCAAGTTTTGCACTACGAGGTTGGGATATTCTGAATAAGCATTTGTGAGTTGGGTTCTTAACTAACCCGAACCTCAGCACGTTGTGTGGTTGTCCAGACCATTCCTCCGATGTTTACGCAGCATAGTAACCAGTTGTGGAATTGACAAGTAAGGAAGGGCATAGAGACCTTGGAGGGAGTTCAGAGAAACAGAATGGTGATTAAAGGCAAGCAAATCAGACCTCTGAGAAAAGATAAAAGCAACTGGGTTTCTGTAGCCTGAAGAACGAGTAACTGAAGAGATAGTTCATAATAGTTTTCAACTTGATGAGGAACTTTTAATAATTGATGGTGACCAAGGGTCCTCATGAAGCATAGCCAGATAACGTATCTTTTGAGTTCAATACTGGGATATATGTTAACCAGAATTCATTATCTGATGGGGATGACTGTTTAATGTTCTGACTAAATTCAGAGCTGGCTCAGAGACCATCTTTCTGTGGTTTAGGAACCCCCACCCCCTACCCCTACAAATTCCCAAGTAGAATAAGCTAGGTTTTCATAGTCCTTCGCATGTCACTATTGCAGCAATATCTCTAATTCTTCATCTACCCGAGCACCTTCGTGTAGAGCATCACATGATTTTTTCTGTCTCACCAGGGCCAGGCAACTAGAGGTGCTTTATAGACTTTTGTTAAATTGAGCTGGATGGATTGGGACTTACGCTATCACTGTTACAATTACTGTGTCCCACATATGGGAGACTGATCTAACTTATGGAGCTGGAGCAGTACAAAGTCTTCACAGAAGAGGAATATGTGTGATCCAAGACAGGAGACTAAGGGATAAACCTTCCTGGCTGTACACATGCGCACTGGGGAGTGATGCGATGTAAGACCAGGCAGAATGAAGCATGATTATGAAGAAATATGTCAAGCTGAGGAATTGGAATATTATGACACATGTGTGTTCCCAAAGTATGTTTTTTAAGAGATGTTAATGATTTTTACAGAAAAAAAAATGTTTCCACGTATAACTAAATTTGAGAAATGAAAGTAAGTAACATAAACCAGATTTTTTTTTTCCTGGGAGATTTCTTCAAGTTTTCTTCATTGATATTCTGAGGAGTAGTGTGAATTTCTTAATGAGGCACAGGAGGTCTTCCCAAAATATATTTAATGTCATGACTTTTTTGTTGTGGGACATACCAACACAGGTAAACACAAGGCAGAAATGCTGAAGATGAACTACATGAGCAACGTTACGTTTAAAGAAGATTAATCTAGTGGTGGCATGCATGGGCAGTTGAATGTGGGGAAAAGGTCTCATTATAAGGGTACTGCAGTTGAACAGGCATGAAATAATAGGAATTTAAATTGCAGTCTTGCAATAGGGACAAGCAAGATAGGCGTGGATGGGAAAGAGACAAAAGAATTTAATGGATTGGGTAGGTGACCGGGTTAAGGGGTAGGAAGCCAAAAGAATAAAAACGAACTCCAAAATTTCAAGCCTGGATGGCTGAAAGAATGGTGGCGCCATTGACAGAAAGAGGGAAGCCAGCCAGCAAATACATTTAGTTCTGTGTGTGAGGTGATAGCAGGGAATTAACTACAACATTTCACAGACTCTTGTGGCCATAAAAGATCTCACAGCCTTCAAGTGCATGTGCCTGTAGGTTAGTAAGCCTACAGTTTACCTATCTCAGACCATCATGGACCTTTCCATAATATCCTGTGAGGAAAGAGGATACACAATTTTGTCCTGGGTAAGATCTTACCATGTCTTCCAAACACTGTTTTCTCCAGTGAGTCAAGATCTTCTGTCTGCTTTTGACAGTAACCTCCATCTTATTCATGATGGAGAATCAGAGGTTCCTTTTTTTATACAAACTTTTGAGTGAATTTGAAGGTCACCACAGAGTAATGTTTTAGTCTTCTCTCTTTTTAGAATGGTGGAAATTCCGAAACATTTCATAAGCTGGCGTGTAGAGTTGTAATGACTAAAAAGTTAATCCTACATAGATCACATTTATTGGATAATGTACCAAATGCATTCATAAATGGAAATCTGTTGGAAAAGAACACCACTCATGTTAATGTTCTTAGTTTGGGAAATTCATACCATTTCTTTATAGTTTTACAAAAATACTTGCGTGGTCACTTTTTTTTTTTTTGTCAATAGTGATCTAGAGTCTAAAGGATTCTGGGCGTTGGATAGTAACAGATACGTTCTTCATAAGGTAGATTAGTCACAAGTATTTACTATGCTTCATATGCATGCAAAATGATTATATACTCAATTTGTTTAAAAAAGTAGTCTATGTGTTATTGAGTTTTAGCCACAAAAAAATAATGATATTACCAGTAAATAGACTATTTGGATAAATGTGTTATGTATCCCAGTAAGATTTACTATGTTGATGAGCGACCTTGAGTAATATGTATACTGTGTTAATTGGAAAGCGAATGAAACTAAGTTGACATCCATCACTTTCTCTGCATCACCAAAGATAACTCATAAAGCAAACACAAAAGATAGGACATAATTTCCTTTCTACCTACTCAGTCGTATTTAAGACTTTCAAGTAAGCCATCATTGTAAAATGCATACATAATTGGGAGCAATCTGAAAAAATTACCATGATCTTTTTATTTAAGGAGAAAGAGGCTGCCTTAATAGTTTCTGTGTTTGCATGATTTTAAAGATAGGCCATTTATCGGGATATTACATGAACAAAAACAAAATGATGCCTGTTGTTCTTTCAAGCACTCCTTTCTTAATTATAATTCCACCCCTCCACCTGCACCGTGAGGTTTCTGTGTTTCATCACAGCTAACCTCAGACCCACATTTTGGGGTGCATTGTGTACTTTGAAGCTTTCCTGGTTCTTTCTCCCATCCCTCCTCCATACTGTAGCAGGGACAGTCACCTAGGAGTAACTCAGTTTTATCCAGAACCAGAAGCAGCATAAGAAAGCTTGGTTGGATGCAGTTGGAGGAATGGTATTTGTTCAGCATATCTGTAGGAACATAGAACCTAGGAGCTCAACCATCCATCATGCTTCAACTCTTCATCTTTTCTGCATAACGAGTGGCTCACCTGCTTACCTAGATTGTTAATCAGGTGTCTGATTTTTACTCCATTTCACCTTTGGCCCAGGTCTCACACCCCACCTGGTCACCTGAGGTTCTGAACTCTTCTTTCCTGATACCCACAACCTCTTCTCCCTCAAAATATATCTGTATCCTCTGTCCAATTTAGAAACTCATATTAATTGGTATAAAGTTTTCATATACATGACCACGAAAAACAAAACAAAAAACTTCCATTCTAGAATTTACTGAGATGGACCGTGTTCCTTAATTCAATTAACCTATGTCATGAGGACCGCCCCCCACCCCCCATGAGCCCATTAGAGCCCATTAAGTAGCGTGAAAGTCAGACAAGTCAATCAATTGGGTCTCATGGTGTGTATCTTAATTCTTTCCCCATCCAAAGAAAAGGGAACACTTGAAGGCTGAATTACATTACAATCCTCAGAAGTCGTACTTCTGTATTAAGACATGATGTACATTGGTGGCAAAACAGATATGGGGAGAGGGGATTCCTCAAACTCCAGCTCTCTTCAGTGTTCAGAGTTAAGACTTTGGTGGCAGCATTTTGATTTGCCAATCTGACATCCCTTCACAGCCCGAATACCATGCAAAGACATTGTAAAGAGTGGCAGGAAAGTGAGCAAAGCCAGAAGAAGGCCGCTTCAAAAGGCCTGCAGAGCTAAGTGATAGAGAAAAACTAAAAGCTTCAGAGCACGCATGATTACCAGGAGAGTGTTTGGCCTGTTGCCATGCGGGAGGCAGGGTGAGAAATGGAGCCAGGCAGACCTACCCTGCAAAGTCTAGGTGGACCACCTCAGCTCTGGGTCCAGATGACAGAGCAGCTCCTTTGAAAGGTGACTAGAAGCAAACATTTCCCTTTTTATTGTGGAAAGGTTTTTAGCTTAGCAGTTCTCTGCAGTGTGAAAGTAACCATGCTCATGAACACACACACACACACACACACACACACACACGCTGTGAATAACAACATATTGGACCAAAATTCTCTCTGATTAAACCAATCCAGTGACACAGAAAATACTACTACATTAAACTCAACTAAAGAGCAAAACCCGTTAAGAACGCTGATGCATTTTTTTTTTCATTGACTTGCTCAATATCACCACCTTCTTTCCTCATTTTTCTCCTTCTGTCTGCAGTTGAAATGAGAGGCTTTCTTTCTTTCTATTAAAAAAAAAGGGGGTGGGGGATTGTTTAGGAAAAAGTCAGTTTGTTGGCAGGCACCACCAAGACTCCTACAATCCCAAGGCCAGGCTTTTCATAACCTCATTCCTGTGCCCAGAAACGAAAAAGAACAGAAACGTTTGATCGAGTCCAGTCGGGGGTGAATAAATGAAGCCCCATTCCCAGCGGGTGAGCGAGAGGGTGGCAGAAAGGAAGAGGAAGTTTGCTACTGAGAGAGCGGCAGGAGAGGATGAGGCCATGTTTTCAGACTTGGGAAGGTGTGGAGAAAGTCTCTTTGTTCCTCCTATTTCTTCTACCTCTTTTATGCCTCCTTTCTATACCTTTGGCTTTGGGGGGAGCAATACCACAACTTGATTATACAGAATTGGTCGCTTTGAAAGTGATTGCTCAGAAAATATTTTTTTTATAAACTTTATCCCAGGGGAAAAATAAAAAGCAAAGGTCATCTCGCAAACAAAGCTGAACCTGAAACTGGCGGTTAATGTTCTAACTGAAGATTCAGATGAATTCATCATGTCAAAACATATTTGTATTTTCAAGTGTCGAGGATGGTCTGAAGTCTTGTCGTTAATGGGTAAATTGTAGATGGTCATGTGCGACTGGAAAATAGTAGAGGAGATCTTTTTTTTTCCAAATGAAATCCTATTTCTTTAATAGCTCACATTATTATTTAGGACAAGGTTTATCTCTAATGTGTTTTTATCACCATTTATCTCTATTCAGCATTTCTAACAATCTCTCAGTAAGTCATTCTGTTTCTTTCTACTCATTCTATCCCACGTCAGCCTATCAGCCGATCCTTACATACACTAAACAAAATGAAACAAAAAAACACTAGGAACTCAGTAGAATTTTTGACAAGAATAGACATTTTGGAGCAAAATCATTCTTTGGTTAGCATGCTTGCAGTTTAGACTTGAACATACCCTTGACTAAATATTTGAGCATATGCTCTCAAGTATCTTCCTAAAGATTTATAATGAAATCTCGTGAGCATTCATTGAACCTGATTCTATAGGCTCTTACCCTGAAACTAAAACACTAGGAAGGAAAGGGCTTCTAAATCACATAAAGGAATTTTATGATAATATTAAAAAGGAATTTTTTTTTGTTATAGCTGTTCTTCCAATTTGAACCTCTATTGTGATAGTTTGTTTTAGGCCATGATTTTTACCTCATTTTATTATTGTTATTGTTATTGTTACTATTATTATTATTATTATTATTATTATAACATGTCTGAGGAATGGCTGAGTAGATCTGTAACTGAGACTTGCTTTTAGTAGATACATGCCCTGGTGGTCTTGTTTGGGTATTCATAAATATTACAGCCAGACTTTTAATGGACATTCTAAACGAAAATAGAACTCAACTGGTAACATTTAATTTTCTGTGTAAAATAAAAGAAGTAGCAAGAGACTAAAACATTGGCTGGGGCTGGGGGTTCTTTTGGGGAGCTCCCACTGGCAATATATCACCATGTGTGGCTTTTCATTTTCTTGGTGCAAATTGATTTAATGTGCAATGTTATTAGATTCATCATGTCCCTTTGGAAGAAATGATCTTGCCAAAGAGATTTTGCTTAGCTCGGCTCCTCTGCCTCATTTGGGCCTTCATGGTAGTGTTTGATCATTAAGAGGAGAATGGGGAAAATAGGTAGGGCTACAGCCAGAAACACCTTCTTCTTAGTAAAAGAACACGCCTTGATCTACCTTTGCCTGCAGAAAGATAAAAATTTTGAAAAGTGGTGCCTCATGAGCTCAAGTAAGGATTCTTTGCTTCCTTTTGTTTCCTAGACTGGATTTTAGTTTTATATCTTCTATAATGATACAGTTCAACTTTTGCAGTAGGAACTTTAACAATCAATTAATTCCTCTTAAAATTTAAGCCGAGAAAAACATCTTTATATCCAGATAAATGTTGACCTGTGTTGATTTGTGTTTTTATAATAGAAAGATGGATTCTTTCTCTGTTTGCCTTGAGAAAGAGTAACCCCAGGACAAACTCCTTGTTTAGTCTTGCAGCCATCCTCCACTGTGGTACCTCGAAGTGCAGCCTCTGTGGCCATATTTCCTGGGTTCCAATCCTGGGTTCTCCACTAAGCTGAGCTACCTGAAGCAAGTGATTCACCCTCTCTGTGCTTCAAAGGTTTGTTTGTTTGTGAAAAGGACATAATGTGATTAGTTACTTGGTTTGATGTTATTAAATCAGTCAATATATGCACAATGCTTAAAAGAACAGTCAGCAGCACATTGCATGATGATGATTATTACAGAATTTTACTGTATTTTTCCATGTATAATACTCCCCCATGTATAAGATGACCCCTACTTTTCTCTAACCCACATTAAAAAAATCAATACACAGGTTACTCTTGTGTTTCAGACTACCCCCAATTTTTGGCCTAACAAATTTAGATAAAAGTGTTATCTTATACACAAAAAAAAGGGAAAGCTGGGATGGCTCAGCGGGTAAAGCGCTCGCTTTGAAGCCCCGAAGATCGAATCCCGGTCCCGGCCCATGCGGACCCACATGCTGAACTGGGGTGTGCCCCCAGCTCAGTTCTTGCCGGGGCCTATGTGGGAGGCTCCCGGCCCAGTTATAGGCTCCCGGCCCAGTTCCTGCCCTGCGCAGCCCTGTGCCCGCCTGTGGAGTGAAACTATATGGAAAACTAACATCAACTATGGAGACTGCTCTGGGCCCTCCCCCTTCTCTCTGTCTCTCTCTGTCTCTGTTTCTCTCTGTCAAAATCAATAAAATAAATCTTTATACACAAAAAAATATGGTATTTCATCAATTGTTCACAATTAATTTTCTGAATACACTATTTAAACATTTTAATATTGAAGACTGCCTTAAAATTGTCTTGCATGCAGATTGTTAGAATTAGTTTAACAAATAACAAATATTAATCTATTCTAACAATAAAATGACAATACATATTTAGTAGGTAAAATTTGTAATTATAGTACATTATAAAGAAGGAATAAATAAAAATCACCTGCAATTATACTGAACAGCCTTTATTTTTTAGTATATTTATTTCAGATTCTTTCTTAAATATTTTATTGTATGATTAAAATTATAAATCCATTTTTTTTTACAATATATGAAAACTTTCTAAAGTCATTAAATAGTCTTAGAAAAATGATTTTTAAGGCTGGCATAAAATTTCATTATATGAGAATACCAATAATATGTGCAACAAGTGTGTATTCAGTACGAGTGAATTAAAAAAAAATTGATGTTGCAACCTCTGGTGAGAAAGTGATGTGGCATTATCTACTCATGAATTGAGTCAGTGAACACTTTTTAATATCAGATTCCCTTTCTTCTACTGCCTTGTGGTTATGAAAACAAAAAAAAGCAGTGTTCTCAGTTTCCCCTTGCTCCTAATAACAGACACTTCAATGTCAAAATGCAACACAGTGCCTACGGCTCTGAACTTCATCTCTGCTACTTTTGGAGTCCAGAATAAAGGTCTTTCTCATCACTGTGGCCTGAGTGTTCCTTCCGTTTTCAGAACATAAGCTAAGGGTTCGGACTTTACCCTCAGCATTTTTTTTTTTTTTTTTACATTCTTTAAAGATTTATTTTTATTATTTTTGACAGAGAGAAGGAGGAGGGCCCAGAGCAGTCTCCCTAATTGTAGCTCGTTAGTTTTCTACATAGTTTCATTCCACAGGTGGACGTGGGACCCTCAGCCTTTTTTTAAGGCTGCCAAATGAGCTTTTGGCAGGAGGAAGAAGAAAATACCTTTTCTGGATTACACGTATGCCTTTTTTTATCTTCATCCTTGCTAGGTAGCTATAGAGGGATGGATACATTTTCTAGACTCCCAAGTATCAACACACTTGTTTTTGGTATTGTGCTATTAATAAACCTGGAAAATGTTGATCTATAAGCATGGGTACTAAAGTAACAGTCATGTGACAATTGCGTGCAATGAGGGTTCTGATAGAGCTGACTGCAACAGGCAAAGGTGTCTTCGGAGCTTTGCTAGAGAGGTCCACGAAGGCTTCACAGGCCTTGGTAATGCCTCGGTGGTTCTTTGAGGAATGGCGTATGGTAACCAGAGCTGCAAACCCTCGTGGCTCCACACAGTAAAAGTCTGTCAGCCCTGCTGAGTCTAGAGTGGGTGTTCTTGGTCAGGTGGCCCTCTTGGCAAGCTCTTCCCCACATGGTAAACCAGAGCCAGACTGCCTCCATTATGAGCTACACTACTGCCTAGAAGCATGAGGACGTCCATTGGATCTTCTGTATTGAATTGCTAAGCAGACAGCTCGTCAGAGTGTGGAGGATCCCAAGAGAGGCTTGGTACGTCCAGTCTTGAGAGTAGTGTTTATCACCACTTTCTCCTCTGCATTTCATCAGCCAGAACTCAGTTACAAGGAGATATGGCTAAGCTGTGAGCCCAGGGGACAAAAATGAAGTGCTGTGATTGGCACTTAGCAGTCTGCCACCAAGGTAGGGTTTTCTACACAAATAATTAACTATTTGGGTTATTGTGAGTGCAAGTATATATTTAAATTCCATTGTATACAATTATACAATTTAAATTCTCAATTTGAAGAGCAAACACTTAAAATGGAGAGAAAAATAAAGGGGACAGGGATGTTTCTGTAGCAAATTGATACATATTGAACATTTCTGGGTTTGGTTTGGTTTTTTTTTTTGTCTACATAGTTATCGGGCTGGAATTCAAATACATTAGTTTTTTCTTTGAATTCTCCTTCCTAGCAAAGAGATTGAGGTCACTTTCTCAGAAACACATATGCTTGTACATTTTCTATATGATCTCAGGCTTGTGGTCTCTAGACTGAGTGCTAGATGGAATACACATTGGTCTCACCTAAGCCAATAATCAATCAACCTATGGATGAAATGAGTCTGGTAGAACATTCAGTCTCTAAAGAAAATGAAAACAAAAAAACCCCAAAAAACCCATAATGTCGCATGTTTGAATTTCTGGGAGCCTAAGGCTGAATTCAAAGCTGTCCACCCACCCAAGGGCTTTCATTTTGGATGATGCCTCTTGATTCCAAACTCAAGTAAATTAAATAAAAAGTTCAGAATGTCATTAAGTTTAGGAATTATTAAGGGTTCACACATGAAGCCGGCTCCTGATGTTCGAATATAATCATTTCTTGCACATATTACCGAAGGGCAAAGGAAATCTGTCTACATACTCTATTTTTTTCAAAACTTTGTCTTTCTCCTCGATGACATACCATGTCATCCACGATGTAAAGAACAAGTGGAAAGTCTAGCTGTCTGTTTCCTGGCCGCTGGGTTTCAAATCGTGGTCTCTAGCCTTGCTTTCGTGAAGGGCGATATTATATTGTTGAGGTGTGGCCGGGGACGAGGTGGCCGACGGTTACTATTTCAAAAAGGTAGCAATTACCTGATAACAGAAAAAGCAGCACGGGCTGTGTCTTGTTACCGCACGTTTTGGAGGTGCCAGGTCTGCCATGGGCATCGCGTCATTCGGGCTTCAGTTGGCTGAGGTCACCTTGGTTCACGCGCTTTATACATTGGTCGCCTTCTCCTTACGACTCGCCAAACAAACCTTTTTATTTTTGCACACGTTTATGTTGATTTTGTGGTTTCTGAAATTGGATTCTGGCTCCTGGAGGCCTGAGTTTCCACAGCAACTGCAGGCCTTATCTGCTACTGGTTTTTGGCAGCCAGACAACCAGGGCTTTCAGTGTACTTGGGCCCTTTTTTTTGGCCTTTTTTTTTTTTTTTTTAACATTTTCTTCTTCTTCCCTATTTTTCCTACACCCTGTCATTTATGCATCACATAATTAATTGCGTACATCCTGTGCCACATGCAATTGCCACGGCTTTGAAGTCCCAATAGATCATTTTATAGAGCCGTGGGTGCCATTTTAAAGGAGAGCAAGTAATGACGGCCTGGCGCCAGGGCATGGCTGTGTCGGCTTCAGCCTATCCTTCTCCAGGTATGATAAAGAAACCCGGGCACCTTCTGTTTGTTTTTCCGCATTTCCTTTCCAAACTGGCCTTTTCAGTATAGAGGAAAGACCTCAGGACTGAGTTTGTTATTTTTCTCTCCGGAGCTAATTCCTTTTCCAAAACCAGCATGAACTGCCTCATTTGGTGCTGAGGTGAGGTTTGCTTTTTTTTTTCAAAATGAAAAGAAAAAAAAAAGGTCTGATTTAGCATCATGTCATGTGGAGGCAGCTACTGGTCCAACAGGCACGGAAAAAACAACAGACAAACAAGGAAAAACAGTACCAACACCCCCCCCCCCTTATAAAAAAGTATTCCCCCCCATTATTTAGACGTTATTAAAGTTTAACAACAATAAATGATCTCACCCCCTTCTTCATGCTTTTTTAAAAAAATAAATGTAATCATTTACTTCAGTGAAAAGAACAATTTAGGGGGAATAAGGTCTCAAAATCTTTATGAAAAGGATCTACCCCTTTTGGAAAGCGGAAATGTGTAGGGTTCAGAAAAAGAAAAAAAAAGACTCAGCTCTTTTCAAAGTTTAATTAGCTTTCACTTTTGTTTATAGAGAGGAGTGTATGAGTATATATATTTCATGGGCCATTGTGGCCTGCTCTAAGACAAAACACACCCAAACAATGATCTTTCTAGTGAGTCCCATTTATTCTGCAAAGTAAACATCGCTTGATTCGTTGGTGGAAGAGCTAAAAGTTCAATATAGCTAGAATTTAAACTCTAATGCCTCTGTATCTTTGTTTTCGTCTTTGTTTTCCTGTTCGCAATCTTTGAACTTTTGAGCTCTCTGTGTATCCCGGTTTGCCCTGTGTGCTTACATCCTCCCACGAAGGTGATTCCAGAGGTAGACTCTCTTCATTTCCTGAAAATTTTCTAACATTTTCCTCATCCAAAATTATTTGCCCACTGTCCCATTGCCTCAGGGAATATCTTCTTCCTGCCAGAGCAAATATGAGGACAAAATTCCTACTCAGCAGTGTTTGGCCTGGGATCTTATGATTGAGACGTCAGTTCAAGCCTTTGTAGAAAGGACCTTTATGATCAGGCTTATGCAAAGGATCACACTGCACCTCAGCCCACCCCTCCAGACCCCCCATCTATTCTGGGCATCTCTTTTATTATATTCATGTCATTTTATGTGTTTGCTTATGCACCTATGTAATGATTGTGTTTGAATTGGGTGGTTGATTTATTCTCCATTACTTCTACAAAATGAAGTTATTTAATTCAAGAAATCTTCACTGAGCCCCAGATGTATATATATCAGGCAATGCAAAAGGTCCTTGGGGATATCATATGCATAAATGACCATGACTTTTTGCCATCTCATATTGTCTGTTTTCTAGAGACAGGACAGTATGGAGGAGTAAAGGTGAGTCAGAGAATTATAGAGGAGATGATAACATGGTTTAATAAGTGCTAGGTCATAATATTTACAACTTGTTATGGGAAACTAGAGTCTGAGGGTCAAAAAGAGCTTCAAGGTGAATATGATATCTAAGTAGAAATAGGAAATACAAGTAATAATTACCCCAGTAGGATTTGGGCAGAGAGTTTCAGGTAGAGGGAAGAGCATTTCTAAGGCCCCCAAATCCCAGTGTGAGGAAAAATAGGATATCCTGGAGTCATTTCAATTACTTCTGAATGGCTATAACAGAGAGTATAGAAAGGGGAAATGAATGAGGTGATTAAGGTCCTTTAATGCCATGCTATGGGACAACCAGATTTGTTAAACAAGGGAAAGACATGATTAGATATTTGAGTAGATATTTGTTTTGGAGATTAATCAAAAGAAGAGATTGGCTTGAAAGAAGAGATTTTTAGAGGCATGGAAAACAGTGAGAGGTATAGGAATCTCATCCAGGAGAGCCAAGGTGAAGGTAAGAATTAACTAGCAAAGTGACTGTGGGGACAGAAAGAGGTACATAGGTGATATCATGGCCCTCATTAGATATGAGAGAACAAGGAACCTTATGGCTTAAAGTCCTCATCAGATGGTGTCTATTCTATTTACAATAAGGGATTCTTTCAAGAATCACATTAGATAATACATACTAAAATTTTAACTCAAGCATTATAGTGTAAGAGGAAAAGTTACAGGACTATTTCTTTATACAATGAAGCTGACACTATGTTCATGAGAGAGACTATCCTTATGGTCAAGATCTGGGAAGCAAATGTGACCATTGAAAAGGTTATTTTGATACGAAGACATGTTCGCACAACCTTTCTCAATTAAATTAGAGATATGTGATTCCTAAGTAATGAGCAAAGACAGTGAACTCTATTATTTTAATCTTTAGCCTTATTCCATCATTTAGCTGAGGGAAGATTAGGGATGGTATAAAGCTTTATAGCCTCAGCTTATATGCAATTGACAACAGATTTGTAGGAAGGAAGATACAGATTTGAATTTGGATGACAAAATAATTTACTGTCTAAACTGGACTCTGAAAATGAGAAGGCATGCTATTAATAGTAACACCAAGGTAATAGGTCCAAGGTAATAGGTGGAATATAGGTCACCATAGTAGGACGTTCTCATAGTGTGTAAAATGAGACAATATTTTTAAGGTGCTTCACCTGTGTGATGGTTAATTTTATGTCAACTTGAGTGGGCCATGGGGTGCCCAGGTATGTGGTTAAGCAGTGTTTTGTGCATGCGTGTGTGTGTGTGTGTGTGTGTGTGTGTGTGTGTGTGTGTGTAGGGGGGTGTTGGTAAGGGTGTTTTGGGATGAGGTTAACAGTTGAATCAGCAGACTGTGTAGAGGAGCT
>PVKE010001010.1:89897-113082 GCA_004027555.1 Craseonycteris thonglongyai | reverse complement strand
GCTGAACTGGGCCCCCAGTTCAGTTCTCAGTGGGGCGAGACCCCAGCCCAGTTCCTCCCTGGTGCAGCCCTGCCCACCTGTGGAATGAAACTGTGTGGAAAAACCAATGATGTACAACTGTGGGGACTGTTCTGGGCCCTCCCCTTTCTCTCTGTCTCTGTCTCTGTATCTCTCTCTGTCAAAAACAATAAAAATAAATTTTTTAAAAAAGAAAAAAACAACATATGACAATCATCCAAATGTAAACAGAAAACCGGCATTGTGCACAGACGATAGGATCACCTCTCTGAAGAACCAGCAAAATCAACATAAACTGTTAGAACTAGGGAGAGAGTTTAGAAAGGCTACCTGATGTAAATATGATCAGCCCACAAAAACAGACAGCATTTCTCTCCACCAGCATAAAGCTCTTAGAACAGGGAGTGAAAAATGAGACATTTTTCACAACAGCAACAAAACTATAAAAATATCTAGGAATTGACCAGGAATGCACAAGGACTCTATAGGGGAAAATAAAACAAAACAAAACTTTAAATTAATAAATGATGCATAAATGATCTGATAAATGGAGAGACAAACAGGCTCTTAGATAGAATAAATATTATAACCCACAAAACCAATCTAATTCCAATCAAAATTCTAATGGGGTTTTTCTTTCCAAGAACTCAATAAACATTCTCTAAAGTTTATATAGAAAAAGAAAGGTCCACAAATACCTATATCAACCTTTAAAAAGAAGAATAAAGACCGAAGATTTGCCTTTCCACGTACCAAGACATATTGAATGTGATAGTTTGTTTTTTTTTAATGTGGTTTTGATGCACCAACAGATATTTGGAATAGAACAGACAGTTCAAAGATAGACCCACAGATATATGGGAAATTAGCCAGTGGACAGGTAGCCCTACGAATCAATGGAAAAGAAAAGGCTGTTTACTAGATGTGTTGGGAAAATTGGCTCAGTACATGGAAAAAAAATACAACTTGATCCCTATTTGACACCAGACAGAGGTAGGCTCAGAATGGATTAAAGACCCAACTTAGAAAGGTAAAACAATTAGTTAGTAGAAGAAAATATAAACCTTTGCAACCTCAGGATGACAAAAATGTTCTTAAACAGACCTCAAAAGCACAAACAAAGCTGAAAATCAATAAATTTGTTTGTACCAAAATTAAGTCTCTGTTGGATAAATTTAACAGATGACTGAATCAATATCTTGATTCAAAAAGGAATTAATAGTTAGAATATATATATATATATTGAATATTTAACTATGCATTTATATTTCTAGAATACACAAGCAACTCCTGCAAACCAACAAGAACGAAATAGCAAAAGAGACTTTAATAGAAAAATGAGCAAAGAGGAGATGCCAAGATGGCTCAGCAAGTTGAGCACTCGCTTTGTAGCCCCAGGGTCTGAGGATCGAGTCCCGGCTCTGGCCCATGCAGACCCATATGCTGAACTGGGGTGTGCTTCCCACGTGGGACCCATATGCTGAACTGGGGCGGGCTTCCCCTATGGGAGACCCCTGATTCAGCCCCTGGATCGAGGGGGTGTGCCTCCCAGCCCAGTTCCTGCCCTGCATGGCCCCCACCCACCTGTGTAGAACAAAACCATGTTGAAAACTGATGATGTACAACTATGGAGGCTGCTCTGGGCCCTCCCCCTTCTCTCTGGCTCTCTGGCTCTGTCTCTGTGTCTGTCTCTCTGTCAAAAACAGTAAAATAAATCTTTAAAAAATAAAGAAGAGCAAAGAATATAAGCAGGTGATTCACAGGAAAGTAAACCCAAGAGGCTATCCAGCCTAAGAAATGGGTGCTCTGACTCCCATCAGAGAAATGCAAATTCAAGCAGTAAGATATCACTTTCACCTATTAGACTGGCAAAAATTAGAGAGGTGGATAATGCCAGGTGTGGCAGTGATATGGGGGGGAACAGGAAATTCGTGTTCTGGGTAGGTGGCTGATGCTGGTGCAGTCAGGGAGAACTTAGCTGAATTAAGTGTCCACAGACCCCATGATCCAGCAATTCCACCCATGGGGACACATCCCAAAGAACCCTCCCATGAGTCCAAAAGGGGGCATGGGTGAGGGTGTTTGCTGCAGCATTATTTATGCAGAAGCTTTGGAAGGCCCTCCCTGGGAGAAAATGAGGTGGGTACACCCCCACAGAACATGAAGCTATAGACTAAATGTCAACTAGCAACATGGATGGACTTAAGGCATACTCCTGTTTTAGAAAAGTGAACAGCAGAATACAGTATATAGCACATATCATTTACATAAATTAAACCTATATACATCCAGACAAAATACACATTTTGCAAGAACATATGCAAGCAAACATTCACAGGAAGTACATTTGAATGGTTGCCGGAGGGGCGGGGGTGGTAATGGGACTGGGGAGTAAGATAAAAAGAAAAAGAGAAAACTCAAGTGAAAAAGAAAGAAAAAAACAGTATCACAAATATTGTGGTTTCCACGATTTGGGAGAGAGGCAGGGACCTGGGGATGGAAAGGGGCAGGCAGTGATAGGAGCAGGACACAAGGCAAGGAGGGGGGCGCTGTAGGGGACAGGAATGCTGAGACCCCGCGTTGGCTAACTTCCCACACTTGCCCAATCCCTGCAGCCACCTGGGTGACACCCTGCCCAATGGCCAGCAGAATGAGTCTTGGCACTTGACTCAGCCGTATGAGCATCTACCATCTGATTTTCGACACCTCTCCTCGCAGTACATGGAAGGACAGGTGTTTGATCCCACTGCGCAAATGAGCAATTGTGACTCTGGGAAATGAGCTGAAACCCACACTTCCTGGGGCTCTGAGTCCATTAAGCCCCAAAAGGGCCCTCTGGGGCTCGACATAGCTCATGCCCAGCGGGCTCTGGAAAGAGGGAAACTGGATTCCAGCCTCCACTCAGGCACTCACCAGCTGGGCAAATGTGAGCAAGGATCCTAGCCTTTCTAAGCAAGAGTTTCCCTCCTGTGAAAAGATGGAGGGTTGTGAGGACCACCTGCAAAAAAGCATGTGTCCCAGCTTGCACACTGGAAGTGCCCTCCCAGTGAGTGTATCCCTGAGCCTGCCGCTGCAGATGTCACTGCCCCTTCCCCCAGCTCAGGCCTCCTCCATCCATCTCTGAGTGGGGGGAGTCTGGGAGCCCCAGACGCCTTCCCTGCACCCCAGAATGCTCCAACACAAAGCAGGACTCCCAACCCTCTGTGGCCACTTCGGGCCACCTCTTTCTGACCCACTTCCCTCTGGCCCTGACAGCCTCCCCATCCTCTAAGATCCCTCCCAGCCCTGGCATTCTATTATTCTAAGGCTTTTCACAGAGGGGGAATGTGAAGCCCAGAGATGGAAAGTGATTCTTCCAAGGTCACACAGCAACTCAGTAACTGAGCCAGAAATCGCTCCCAGGTCACTGATGCCGAGTATGGGGTTTCTGTGACACAGCACACTGCCCACTTCATTCATTCATTTACTCATTCATTCATTCAGCAAGCATATACTGAGCTCCTACTATACATTAAACACAGATGCAATAGAGAACAAAACAGCTGCTGTCCACTCTCACAGAGCTTACAACCTGGCGGGAGAATTCAGACATGGCAAGCTATTCCAGAATGTGAGCAAGGGAGATGGTGTGCCAAGGAGAAGACACGCTGCCTAGCCCTCAAGGTGCCTCACATCACCAACTCAGAGGGAGATTCACTCAAAGTCAACCACAGTTCACAGCATGGAGATCTTTTTGGGCCCTGGACTAAGGACAGGAAGACAACTTCAGAGGAACAGCAGCTCATCCATAGCCTCTCCCGTACTAATCATCTATCTCAGGTGCCCCACTGCCCTACCCTGTCCCTGACCCAGGGCCCTGCTCCCATGTCAGAGAGGAAAGTTCCTGTTACAGTCCCCTACACGAAGGGGCTAGATATTCCCACAGTCCTTCCTGAACATGGGGGAAGGGTGATAAGAACGAATATTTTCAAAGAAAAAGGCTCATTCTCCACCCAAGCAAAAGGTTCTCTAATGGAGGCATTTCAGGCACCCTCAGGAGAGATGTTTAAGCATAAAAGGGCCTTCTTGGAACCTCTCAAGTCACACCACCCCAGAAGCCACTTCTGGGCAGAGAAGAGGCTGAGTCTCACCCCATCTCACACACACACACACACACCCATGCTGGCCCTCCTGCTGCCCACAGGCCCCCTCCCCAGAGCCCAAGGCCGCCATCAAACTCTGCAGCCATTCCAGCCAGCGCTGCAAATATTTACATAGCTCCTCTCCGAGGGCTACGGCAGACACAACATGGAGGAGCCACCCTCCGGACACTTTCCAGACCCCAGAGTTGGCCAGGAGTGGCTCACACCCCTCAATCCTCAAGGTGGGGCTGAGACAGGAAAGCCCCAAGCAGGACAGGTCACCCTGCTCCCACTCAGGAATGACCCCTCTGTGGAGCCTTAGAGGGGAAGTGGTGGGCGGGGAGAGTAGCTGGGCTCTGAGGCAGGGCCCTGGGCCCGGCTCCTGGCCACATGCAGGTACCCTCACCTGCCCCATCTCCACACAGCCCCAGGCCCTGACTAGAAGGCCCAAGGTGGAAGGAGCCCCTCGATGGCTTTTGCCCCTCCATAAAAGTGCTCCCTGTGTCTAACCTATCCCTTGGGGGTGATTCCAGGCTGCTCCTGTCTCAAGGACCCACCTAGATGCCTCCATCTGACCTGCCTGACCAGCTCACTATACTCAAGGGCTGCTTCGCCAGCCACCCAGTCTGATGGGGGCCAGAGCCTAGGCGTCAGGGCCTGCAGACAAAGGAGGGGAGTGGGTGAGCTTGGGGCGGGGTCAGCCATGCTGGTGAAGTAGGGCTATAGGAGTGTCACAACAAGGGGACAGGAAGGGGATGGGAAATGGCCTGGGGTGTGTGGGAGGTTACCAGAGGCCCGCAGAATTGTCAGTGATGCCAAGTGTGCCTGCACAAGCACCTGGGAAGTGGGATCCGAGTGTGGGAACCATAGGTCATTGGGTGTGGGGCCACCTCTGGGGCTCTGACTCCCCACTGGCATTGGAAACACTGGGGCTCAGGCTGGCCTACTGGTCCCTCCCGCTCCCCCAACCCACAGCTCAGTTGTTTCAATGGGGGGGGCCTTCTGACCCTGTTACCATGGCAACCAGCCACAGCTGGAAGAGAGAAGCCGACACACTCTTCTCTAGAGACACCCTCATCCTCACCCACGCATGGGCTCCAGGGGACACAAGGACATGGAGACCAGGCCAGGACAGGAAGAGGTATGAGGAGCCAGACAGAGCCCAGGGAGAGAAAGGCTCAAGGGGACTGTTGAGAGGAAGAAGAGAGACAGATGTAGGGAGAAAGAGACAGAGACCAAGGGGACAGAGTCGCCAGGGAGGGAGCCATGGGGAAAAGAAGAGCAGCAGAGACCATGAGCACAGGCCGCCAGGCTGAGAACCGGAAACAAAGACCAGAAGGACCTTAAGAGACAGAGAGCAGGAGACCTCCACGTGCCTCCCAGAGGAGGGCAGCAAGTGAGGAGGAGCCATGGGACCCGCAGCCATTCCTCCAGCAACGTGGAGATGCGGGTGTCCTCTAGCAACACCTGCTGCCTGGGCATGGCCCCAGGACCCCCCAGCCATGCTACCACCTGCCAGCCCCACACTGCCTGGCTCTGCTCCCAGTGCCATCTTAATCCTGGGCCTGGTGTAAGGGAATGGACACAAAGACAGTGAGTCCCTGGCACCTCATGTCTCTCCCTCTGGCCCTCCCCCCAGTCCCGCTTCCCTGCCTCCCAGCAGTCCCAGCAACAAAATAATGGAGCTGTTTGGCTTCAGGCCCTGATACTGCACAGCGCTAGGCCAGAGGCACCGACACAGCACAGCTGTCTGCAGTGGCGCCTGCCAGCAAAAGGCCCCACCTCCTTCCCAGCCACCTACTGCCCTAGGGCTGAAGTCCAGGGACCCACTCCGCCATGGCTGGCCCAGGCAGAGACCCTGAGAAAGACCTGGACAGAAACAAGAGGTGGCCTTGGCATTCCACACCTCTGCCTCCCTACTCTGCTCAGGCACAAAGGTGTGAGCCCATGCACACACACACACATACCCAGATCAGGCCACAGGAATCTTCCCAAGGGACTGAGCACCTCAAGGCAGAAGGAGGGGAGGCGGAGGAAATCTGTCTGCTTTCTAGGTCTCCAGGGCCAAGGGACTTGAGGGCACAGTCCAGCCTGTTGGCCAACAGGAGATACCTGATCGATCCCATGAAAACTAGGTGAGAGCAGAGAAATGGGCAGGCAGAGATGCCTGGTCACAGCCCCATTTGGAGTAGTGACCTGAATGGGGGCAAAGAGCTCAATGTGAGCAGGGGGGCTGGGTTCTAGCCCACTCCCTCCATTGATTCTGTGGTAATTGGACCTCTGCTTCTCAGTTTCTCCATCTGTAACTCGAGTGGGCTGGATTAAGTGATCCTCAAGGTCACCAAGATTCCATAATAGTACCTCTGCTGAAGGGGTCCTGTGGCCAGCCTTCCCAAGGGTAGGAAGGAGGACCAGCTGCCCACACACTACAGCAAAGACAGAAGCGCTCAGGCCCTGGGTGTCAAGGGGCCGAGTGGGCACATTATCCCAGCAGGAGAAACAGGCTCAAGGCAGTAACCAACTTGCCCCAGATTAAATGATTTTTGGTGTCAAGCCCTGAATCCAGGACTTAATGTATGCACATTTTGTTATTACACCAATGGTTTGCAACTTTCAAAATAAAATTGTACATAAAGTAACGTGCATCTTTAGGTTCCCCTGTAACTGGTGTCATTCTTAATATATGAAGGCAGAGCAGAATGGGTTGTGCTCTGATCAGATTGGCATGGTTCCATTCCCAGCTCTGCCACTCACTAGCTCTGTGACTTTGGGAAAGTTTCTTAATTTCTCTGAACTTGTTTCTCATCCATAAATGGAGAAAAAAAAATTGTATCTACCTCCCAAGATTGTTGTAAAGATTCCACGAGATAACGTAAGTGAAACATTTAGCTCAGTGTCCAGCACATAGAAACTGCTCTCCAACTTAGCCAGTACCAGATGGCCAGGCAGATAGAAAGGCAGATCTGCTCTGATTAAGGTTCAGTGAAAAAGTAAACAGAAGACCCTGCCTTCAGAGCTTCCATCTGGTCTCACAGCCCCTGCCCCCTTGCCAGAACCCCATGTGCTGTGAGCAAATCTTCCACAGGCGCCCCCTCTAATGCTGCCCAGTGATGTCACAGGCTGGGCACCCCTGCAAAAGCAGGGCCATTACAGGGGGGTGGGGGGGGATACAAGCCTTTACAGGGCAGTCTCAGACAAACCTGAGCTTACAGGGTTGGTTCCAAGAGGCAAGGCCAGTGCCATGGGGCTACTGGCTCACTTTGCCTTCCACCAGGGGGAGGCAGAGTATGCTGTCTACAGCAAGTAAACTCTGTGGGCAGGAACCTCAACTGTCTTGTTCACTGCACTATTACTGAGCCTGGCTGCAGTAATACACAATGGTGAGCAGCAGGTTTGGGCAGCCCTGAGCAGTCCAGCGGTACCTTCTGGTGCCGCTTCCCCAGCCCCCTGCACTGCACTCCCTGAGCTAAGCTCAGCCCACCAGCGCAGGCGCTGTGGGAGCAGCCCAGGGCTCTGTTTATCTGCTCTCCGGAAGCCCAGAGCAGCTGGCCTAGGAGGCGGTGGCTGAGAGGAGACACCTGGCGCAGGAAGGGATGGTGAGCAGGGCGCTCAGCAGATGAGACAAAAGGAACTGAGGTTGGGGAGAGTCACACACCCCATGCCAGGTGCAGTTGAAGTGAAGACGAGAAAGGGGACAGCAGAGGGGCAGCAGAGGGACAGCCAGAGTCCTGTGGCCCTCCCCATACTCTCCCTCAGTGACATCTCCCCAGATCAGTCACCTGGCAGGGCTTGCCCTAGGGTAGCTAGTGGTCTGTGGCCGGAGGTCAGCGCACAGCTACCAGCCTGACACATTTACTACTTCCGTCCACGCACGCACCTGCCATTCCAGCCCCTTCAAACTCCACCCCACCTAGCTCAACATGCCCACATCTGCCCATGGAGGAAGGAACCAGATGTGCCACACCCACAACTAAGCAGCCCCTTGGCCATCCCTAAAACCATCCCACCAGAGTGAGTGAGGTGAAGAGACCCAGACCGTCCTGCAGCTCCAAGCTCAGCCAGCAGCGCCTCCCACTGGCCCACTGCAACGGGGCACGTCCCCAAGGTACCCGCCCAGGCTCCCGCCACTCTCGGCAGCCCCCATCCCACTATCCCCACTCCAACCCTTGACCCTCTAGGCCCCGCCCCCAGTCGTGGCCCCGCCCCGGGCCCCGCCTACCATCTTTCCGGTAGAAGGCGATCTCCACTTTGCGCTCCTCCGCGCCCAGCAGGGCCTGCGCGATCTGTGCGGCGGCGCGGCGTTGCGTGCGCGGCCCGTGCAGGAAGTCGCATGTGCAGGGTCGCTGCATCACCTCAGCCCGCGAGTAGCCACACAGCTCGCAGAAGCCGTCGTTGCAGTAGATGACGGCGCAGTTCTCTACCCGTGCATTGGCAATGATGAACTTGCGGCCTGGGAGGGTAGGGATGAGCAGGCACGTGAACAGGGACCCCTGCCTCGGGGGCTCCGAGCCCTTCCCCACATTCTCTTGTCACACACAGCCCTCCCGGGGACTTCCCACCCCAGGAAGCACGGCGGAGACTGGGGTCCCCAGCAGGGGGAGAACGCGGCTCTGCCCTGACACAGGTGCCTCTGCCTGCCTGGCGGGCTTCGCGCCCCCTCCCTCTCCCGGACCGCGGGCTGGCTGTGTGGCTTTCCCTGGGCAGGCAGCCAGCGGCCCCTCCGCGCCATGGGCCGAGGCCAGCCTGAGAGGGTGTCAGCAACTCCTGTCAGCAGCCGCCGCGGAGGGATAAACAGCCTGGAGAGGGAGCCTGGAAAGGGCCAGAGATGGCGGCCAGCCTTCTCTTTGCACCCGCTCTCTAGACTGGGGGATGCTCCCTGGGTACTCCTTACCCTGGGGACCTCTAGGGACTCTCTCTCCCCCAAGTATCTGCGGACCCTGCCAGGTCAGTACTTCTAGGAGGGCAGTCAGGGGCTGGGGAGTGGGCCAGCTAAAGAGGGCGAAGAAAGCACCACGTGAGCACCTGCTATGCTTTGTCTCTTGTAATACTGACAACCCCATAAGGTAGGCATCCTCATATTATAGATGAAGAAACTGGGGCTCAAAAGAATTTCAGAACTGTGCCCACAGCCTGCAGCTTGTAAATAACAGAGCCAGCTTCTGAATCTAGTTCTGGCATAAGGTGAAAGAATAAGCTGAGGACCACGGGCAGAAGTCCAATGTCATAGAGAGCCAGGAGGGGGACCTGCAACTCCAACCCTGAAAATATCTGGAGCCCAGGTAGGGCTGGAGACAGTGGCCCACTTATAAAAAGACAGACCCAGGAAGGGGACCTCCCCCACGGATGAGAAGGCTGCCTCAATTTGGCCCCATCAAGTAGAGGTGCCCCAATAGACCCAATTCAGCTAGACCTGACTCACTCCCTACACACCTGCCCCAAGAGCTGCCCTGGTAGGCAAACAGCAGGCAGGCAAACAGCAGGCAGGCAGGCAGGCAGCGGCCCCAGCTTGTGCCAGGGAAGATGCTCCCTCCTGGGATGAGCTTTCTATAAACACAGAAGTTTTGGCTAGTTTGGTCTTTAATGCTGGGACTTTCAGTAACAGTCAGAACTCTGCTCCCTCCCTTCCCAGTGGCCACAGCCCTGAGGCTGCAGCCCTGGGCAATCCCAGGGGCAAGGCCCAAGCAGCTGCTGCACACAGCCTCCCCGAGGCAGGCTGAGGCCATCAGGATCTGGCCTCCTCCATCCGTTCTCTACCCCTCCTTACCCTGGCCTCCAGGAAGTTACTTTCTGAAGTTGGGCCATCTTTAGATCCATCTCCCAGGCTCCCCAAAACTCCCAGGCAGCTGTCAACCCTAGGAATCAGGGCTTCCTTTCACACAAGACCCCTGACTTGGCCTCCATGTCCACCTGAGCCTAAGGCAGTACAGAGTACCAGCCACTCACCATCTTCAGAAGAAGAAGAAAAACCACCTGGCTCCCAACTCCCAGGCCTGGGGAAAAGAGCCAGTTTCTTAGAAGGCAGGCCCCACCCCCACCCCCTTCACTGAGCTCCTGCAATACGGGACAGAAGGGACCTGAAAGGCCCCTTTGGCCACCCCGTAGAAACTGAGGCTCAGGGAAGAGAGTCACTCAAGGTCACATGGCAATCAGTGGCAGAGGTAGGGCCAGAAGCCAGGTCCTCCACATCTTAGCCCAGGTGCCTGCACAGCCTCCTAGAGCTTGTAGGAAGGGAAGCCCCTGGCTCCTGGTCCTCCACCAGGTACATCAGTCTCCTCCCACTCAGGATCATCTTGTTCCTTCACTCAGACACTGCTGCCTATCAAACTGACACCTCCCTCCCTCCACCCACCTCCATGACAAGCACCCGTTGTCCTGTGCTCACAGGGTCATAAGCAAGGAATGTCACCCACTCCCAGGGCCCTTGGCAGTCACCCCCCCCCCCAAGGCACACAAAGCCTTGGGGCCAGATACATGCACTCCAGTCCCATGCAAATGCCCAGGCCCAGAACAGTCACCTCGCCCGGGATGTTTCTGGAAGCCTACCAGGCCAGTATTAGGGGTGATGAAAGGGGCCCAAGACAGGAAAATCAACAACATGGGGGCACTGCATTGAAGCTGTTAGACCCTCAAAGCTGGGCTGCAGCCATGACACCCTCTCACCACAGGTCCCACAGTTTGTACCCTTATCTAAGACACCTCCCCACCAGTCTCATGGGACGCACACACACATCCAAGAGCAGGTTAGGCATTGACCCTGCATGCTTGGTGTTCAGTGTCACAATACAGTCAAAATGGGCATAAGCGTGGTCCGGTCCCGCAGTTGGGCCCATCTCCATTCTCCTGCACCCACACAGCCCCAGCCACATCCAGGCACCCTGAGTTTGGGATACCTGCACACTCCCATCCTATCTCCCTTCCCTGCAGACTCAGAGTCAAACACACTCCCCGATCCCAGAAGCCTGATTTGAGCTGAGCTTCCCACCCCGCACCAGAACACCAGGCCCCTTGGCCCAAAGTCCACAGCACCCAGCACCAAGACTTACCCCTATGACCCCTGGCCAGCGCCTTGAGGCCACCAGCCCCCATCGACTTGTACTTGGAGGATGCACACGGCCTGGGCACGCCCCCCACCAACCACACTTGGGAGAACTCGCCGCCCCAAGACCCCTCCCCACAAGGCCCCCACCCCTACTCACTTTGGCCCTCAAACTTGCGAATGATGGTGTCCAGGAAGGTGTTCTGCGGCGCGACGTGGCCCCTCCGCACCGGCATCCTGAGCCCATGGGCGGGCCGGGCGGGCCCCCACCTACCCCGGCCCGGCCCGGCCCAACACTAACTAGGCTTTGGGTGGCCCGTCCGTGGTCCCGCACCGCGCCGCCAAGCAGAGCACGGGTGGTGCCAGGACTGGGCTGCGGGCGCGAGATCCTTGACCAGCTCCTGACCCCGGGCCTCGGGCCCGGCCTGAAGCCGCCTGAGCTTGGGCCGCACGCACACCTGTCTGCCTGCCCCCACCGAACCACGGGCCCCGCTCCACCGCGTCCCGGAGCGACGCTCCGCCCGCCCGAGCGCAGGGCACGCGGCTCCCACCCGCCTCGCAGACAGACGCTCCGGCGCCCGTGGCTCGGGCTGCGCCTGCGGCTCGGCCCGGCCGCGGAGGGGTTAACGCGGCGCGCGCCCCTCCAGCTCCAGCCCCCTTCTCCCGCCTCCCGGCCCCCTCCCGCCCGCCGCGCGCCCGCAGCGCCGCCCTCTCCCCCGCCCCACACCCCGTGCGCCCGACCTTCCCATTGGCTGAGCCGAGCCGAGGGCTCCCCCTATCCCCCAAGCTCAGCCCAAGAGCCCCCCCCCCCCGGACTCACACGCCCCGAAGAGGGGGCAGGGACCCTTCGGTAGTGGAACTATGAGAACAGGTGCGGCAGCTGACCTTAAGGCGACCAGGGAGGGAACTGGGGATTCCGCCCCAACCCCGGTCTGGAAGACCGGGACAGCCTGACTTCAAGGGAGAGGGGCGCGTCCCTTAAACCCTAGTCCCCCACCCAGTTAAACACCGGTTCGGCACACACTGCATGTGCTCAGTGCCTGCTGTAGGTGACACTGGCGAGGCCTAGGCCCTGGGAGGACAGCCCAGGGGCAGGGGAGACCTAGGAAATGTGGAGGGCAAAACAATCTGGAAGCTTCAGGCTAGCTGGGATTTGAGATAAGGGTGGGTGAGACTGAGGAGGGGCACGCACTCAGAGCGAGGGCGCCCCCCACCCCAACTCATACACCACACACACACACCCCGCTGAGGTTATTGGGGACCCTTATGCACAGAGAAGGGCGTTCTGACTAGTTTGGGCCTCCTAGCTGCAGGATCAAAGAAAAGCCCCTGAGCCGGAGGTTCTAGCCTGGGGATCCCCCTGTGCGGCACGCCCTCCGTCTGCAGCATGCAGCCAGCCCAGCAGGCCCAATCCACCGCGGGCTCCCGGCCTGCGGCTGCCGCGGCCCAGCCCCTCGGACAACCCTGGCCTAGCCGACACCCCGCCCCCCACAAGCTGGCTCACTGCAGCTGCGGCTCCCTTATTTAGGCAAGGAGGCCTGAGGATGCTCAAGGGCAGGCAGGGTGTCTGCCTGCCGCCTGCCAGCAGCCTGCCTGGGTCTGAGTGAGGGTCTCAGGGCCGAGGTGTCCCTGGCCTCAGCGGTCAAGCAGACCCTCAGGAAGGCCAGGGCTGGGAGGCGAGTGTTGACAGCTGAGCAGCAGAAGGGGAGGAGTCCACAGCTGAGCAGCAAGCTGGTCCCCTCCCCGAAGCCTGGATCAGAGACCAGCCTAGATGGATGAGGCCATGTGGGGGCCATTGAGGGTTTGCAGCTGCCTCTGTACTGTGAGCAAGGGGGTGGGTCTTGTCACCAGGGAGAACCATCATGGGATATGGGGGGAAGGGAGGAACAAAGGACAAGGAAGGAAGCAAAGTCTAGGAGGAGAAAGGCCCAGAGGAAGAGGTCTTGGTGAGACCACCCTACCCAGACGCTCACCTTCCACCCAGGAGCAAAAAGATGCAAACACTGGGTCCAGACAGGGTCACTGGCCAGCAAGTGACACCCCTTTTTTATTTGCTGGTGGGTGGGCAGTGACTCAAGCAGGCAGTCAGTGAGAGAGAAGGAGGTGGCTCATCAATGATGCTAAAAAAGACCAGAGGCTCTTGCCCATGCGGTCATCAGCCCTCTCCACCTCCAGCAGCTTCCTCACCAGCATTTCACTCACACTCCAAGAGGCTCAGGGCCTCTGGTGGCACAGACGCCCCTTCCTTTGTGATCTGTCATCAGGTGCATCAACCCATCTGGCGTCTGGGTGAAATCCAGTGTATGGCTGGCCCATCCCTGCCCCCACTCATGACCACCTCCTGCCCTAAGTCCAGGGTGATGCCCCTCCAGGTCAGAGGGTTTAGAGGGGGAAAGAGTGTAGAGTGAAAAGGGTGCAGGGAGAAAGGACATGAAAGGGACATCTGTAGGTAGCATCCCCCTTCTCTCCAGACCAAGGTCAAGGAAGAGCTGGGTGGAAGGGAGGGCGTCACTCATATAGCCCACCAGCTGTCCACACTGTGGTTCCCATGTTCCCAGGACATGCCTCTGCTCTCAACCCATGGGAGGACGAAGGCGTCCAAGGGGCCCTTGGTCCTCCCGAAAGAGAGGACACGAGACTCCTGGGCATAGAGGCAGGCAGAAGAGCACTGCTCCCTGAGGCTGGCTGAGGAGAGGCAGACACACTTCCTGGAGGCTGAGGGGAGAGCCGGAAGGCAGTCCCACTGAACCACCCCCACAGCCAAGAACTGGGACAAGGAAGAGAGGTTGTCACTAGGGGAAAGCTCTCCTCAAAAGCATCTTTCCTGGGCCTATGGGTGCCAGGCACCAAGAGGGAAAGGGCAACACATGAGTTGTGGAGAAGTCTCCCTGCCAATCACCTTCCCACCTCCACCACCCTGAGAAAGAGACTAGTGTCCAGCCTTAGCACCCAGAGCAACTAGCCACACCCCAGCCTCTGCTCACAGAGCCACTTGCAGGAATCATTACTGGGAAGAGCTCTCTCCTCAGTGCCTCTGGATGAAGGACCAGAGAGGCTATGAGACACACAGACAGCGAGACATATAGGCTCCTCCAAGCTCCCAGAGACAGTTTAGGGTGAAAAATCTTGGCAAAACATCCTACCCACCCCATTCCCTGCTCCTGCTCAGTCTGAGGGCATCAATTCAGGGCATTCTAGAAGGAAAAAAATTGAAGCCTGCCCCCAAGGAGTGGGCCAGGGAAGACACAGACAAAATTGGGCCCAGGAGAGCAAGTGACAATCACAGTGGGCTGGAAGCAGTTCTAATCAGATGGATGCAGGAAAGACAGCTTACAGAGGAACAGTTCTTCAGAAATCCTGGGGGAGGAAGAACACAGAGCAGTCCTTGATATGCAAGGGGAAGCTTGGATAGCACAGTGAGGCCTTGCTTTTCAGTGCAGCTGGGTTCAAAAGATGGAAATGTTTCCAGATATGAACTGGGTTTGGCAAAGAGAAAGCTCAAAGACACAGCATGTTTCCTGTCCAGAAGTGGGTGTCAGGGCTTGCTGGAGGCAAGAAGGGGAAGGGAGAGAAGGAGGGAAGGAGGGAGGGACCCACCTCAAACCCCTAGCCAGGATCAGGACTCCCTCCACTCATTGTCATCTGCAGCTTCACATGCAAAGACTGTGTCACCCCTTCAGCCACCCACCCAGAGCCCTAACCACAGTGTTCTCTGGCTAACCTGATGCTCAGCAATGGTGGGGCTCTCTCCCTACCATGATGATAACAAAAGATGCAGACAACTAAGATTAGGGAGACCTGCCTTCTAATTCTGGTCCTGCTACTATTCACGTCAACAGATGTTTACCGATGGCCTCCTGTATGATGGGCCCCGTGCCAGACGCGGGGAGCGGGGGGTTGCGAGGAGCAGCAGCGAAAGGACCAGAGGATAAGCCAAGGATCCCTACTCCAGAGGTTCCATCTGCTGAGGCTGAGAGAAGCAGTGGGCAGACAGAACTGTGCGGTCTACACTGCGTGACTGGACTACTTTCCGTTGCAGGAGTCAGGGAGGGCCTTGCAAGGGGAGGTTTCTGAGCAGGGCCTTGAAGGTCAAGCCGGGCAGGGCAGAAGCACTGCAAGAGGGAGGGACCGACAAAGGCACAGAGAGTGGAGAGTGGAGACCAGGGCTGGGGACAACACAGCTAGGTGTGGTGTCAGTGGGGCAATAGGCTGGAGTCATTCGTAGAGTGTGGAGTATGGTTTTTATTCTGTGTGCGAAGGAACAGTCATGGCAGCTGAAATGTATTGTCCATGAATATAGGAATTGTGTCTGTCTTTGCACAGATCCTAGCATGTAGTCAGTGTCTAAGAAAGATCTGTTGAATTAATAAAACACATACAATAGTTTGGAGAAACTGAGGCAGATATGAGGTGTTTCATTTACTCTTGCTGTATAACAACCCTTCCCAAAACCCAGTGACTTAAATCAATGGCAGCATTTATTTTGCTCATGGGTCACCAGAGAGAACCATCTTGGGCAGGTTTGGCTGGAAACACTTGTGTCTGCTCTACTCAGTGGGGGACAGAAAGTCTCATTCTCTCATAGCAGGTGGTTGATGTTAGCTGTGAACTGGGACCTCAGCTAGGACTGGGACCAGAATGCCTGTATGAGCCTTTCCTCGTGGCTGCTGGGCTTCCTCCAAGCGTGGTGGCAGGGTTCCAGGGCAAGTGTCCCAAGAGAGGTCCAGCAGCAGTTGTGCCACCTTTAATAACTCAGCCTCAAAAGTCACATAAAATAACTTCTGCCATAAAACTGGCCACTCAGATTCAAAGACAGGAAAATAGATGCCCCCACCACCACCACCCCTCAGTGGAAGAGTGTTGCTGACATGGTATAAGAAAACCATGTGCAGTGAAATCTATTGGCATGACCGTCTTGGAAACATATAATCTACCATGTGGAACTATGTGTTAGTCCAGGAGAAAAATGTCAAAGACTTGAACCAGGTCAGATGATGGAAAGGGGCCTGTAACTGTAGGAGGATCTCTGAATCTCACTTTCCTTACCTGTAAAATGAGAAGACCAAACAAGCTGATCTCTGAGAACCCTTCCAGCCCAACAGTGAGTGATTCCTCCGTCCTATTCAACCCATCCCCCACTAATCAAATGGCTCCTCCGTTTTCCCTCAAAACCCATCTCCATCTCTATCTCCTGCCTCTACTCTCTGATCCTGGCTGCCCTTGATGCCAATGGTTATTCTACAGATAGCACCCTGGTCCATCCTATGTACTGATTTCAGACTTTAAAAGCACTGATGAGAGACCATTAAGGGCAGGTGGGTGAGAAGACCCTCAGGCCCAGCAGTCCCCTGCTGGGTGCTCATCACTGTAGGATCTCCTGGAAGCAGAAGAGTGGCATGGACGCCACCTGTAAGGGGTTCATAATCTAACTGGGGAGAGAGAACTCATGGGAATGAAATGTCATGAAAACAAGCTGATGTGACTCTGTGCTACTGACAATGCGTGCAGGGGAGTCCAGAGGAGGGAGAGGCTCTAAGTGGGCTGAACAGCCAAGAGGGATTGCGGGAAGGCTGAGCCCTCCTAGAAGGTAAGTGTTTTCTTGAGCACAGGGGAAGGGGGTGGATATCTTCATAAAGCAAGATCCCGAAGCGTCAGCTGTGGAGTTCTCCTCCCAATCTACCTACCCTCAAATGAAAAAAAGGAGGGGCCACTTTAAATTTCCTCAGCCTAAAAACTTAACAGCCATTTGTCCCTTAGATTTAGGGATGGAGCTCAGCCCCTTCAAGCACAGAAGGGGCTTAAGGGAGGCTCCAGAACTTACCTAGTAGAAGCTTAAGAAGTGCTATAGAGAAGGCACTGATAGGGTGTGGGAACCTGATTGTAAGAGGGACTGGGACACTTTATTTTAGGGTTTGTTGAGGGACTGAAAGATATTAAGGAGCAAGCCATGGTTTGGTGGCACCCCACCAGGGAAGCTGGCCTAGCGGACATCTCAAGCCCTCTTGGCTGCTCAAGTCTGGCGGGCTGGAAGTCTGTCCCTGTCCAAGGTGCTGAAAACCCTTCAAGCCAGGCGCGGCAGGAAACCAGGAAAGGAGGCTCAGGTGACTAAGACTGGGGCTGTCCCGGGAAACAGCGAATTAGACAGTCACCTCAAACCATGGTAATACTTTTGGAAGTGGACAGTAGCTCCAAGAGGCAACATATGGTGAAGCAAGAGCTGCCTTTGCCAAGCTGTGCTATAAAGCCTCAGGTCTCACATATGTCCAGAATGTGCCTTCCCCTCCTCACCCAGACCTGAGTCCTCAAGGGAAAGACATGGCTCCTCTCCTGAACTTTACACTTGCAACTCTTGGGCTTTCCTCTGGTCGTTTCTGTTGCCTTGTGGAATATTAGAGCCAAAAGTGAACACTTGCTTTTTTTTTAAGATTTTTTTTTTTTTCTGACAGAGATGGACAGAGACAGAGACAGGGAAAGACAAAGAGAAAGGGAGGGCCCAGAGCAGTCTCCATAGTTGTATGTCATCAGTTTTCAGCGTGGTTTTGTCCCACACAGGTGGGCAGGGGCTGCGCAGGGCGGGAACCGGGCCAGGGGCCTCCTGCACGGGAAGCTCTCCGAGGTGAGAGCCAAACTGGGGCCACACCCCAGTTCAGCATATGAGTCCACACGGCCTGGGGCCAGGATTTGATCCTCAGTCCCCAGGCTGCAAAGCGAGTGCTTAACTCACTGAGTCATCCCTGCTTCCCCTACTTTCATATTGTTAGATGAGAAAAAAGATTCAGAGAAGTACAGACCCAAAGAGCTCTAGATACAGAGGTGGCTACATCAGCTCTTCAGAACTATGCCATGTTCATCCTGCTAAACTCATTAGGCAGAATGCAGAGCCTACCCCACCCTGTGTGGGAGTTAAGCTCGTGGATGCTAACCAAACACTGGGCCATATCCTGCACAGTAGCTATTCCATCCCATGGATCATCAGCCAACATGAAGGGCCAGAGAAGAGAACTCAGGTCCACCAGGTCCCCCACTCCACCATCTCTCTAATCTACTCACAATTGCTCATCACTTTCCATGTGCCCCGAGCTGTGTGGGACCCCTAGGAAAGCATAAGCAGACAGCCAAGTTCCTGGGCCTTAAAAAGCTTGGGATTATACTGGACTTACCATGATGATCATTTATTTAGGTATATAATTGTTAAATAACGATGGTGTGCACCTGAAACTCATGTAATATTGTATGTTAGCTATGTTTTAATTAAAATCTTTTTTTAATTACAAAAATAAAGTTTGCAATTAGTTGGGAAGAAAAGATGCTCACACATGAATAGATAATATTACAGGAGCCGAGTACAAATAATGGTAGCCAACAAGAGCACTGTCTAGATCCCAACTACCAAGAAGTGGTGCAGACCAAGAATGCTTTGACTTCAAAATAGAGAGCGATCATTTTAAGGCTGGAAAGGGTGCTGTCTTTACAAAGAAGCAGTGTTTAAGGAGAGCTGAGCACAGAGGTTGGGACACCTCATTGCTGGCCCTCAGGAGACTAGCAGCGCAGCATGGAGCCTTCTTGTAGGAAGATAAAGCTGCTGAGGGTGTGAAGGTGACAGCAGAGGCCAATGACAGTGCAGGAGCCCAGACTGTCCAGAAAGAGAGGAACCTTTCTCCTCTGAAAAAGAAAGGTTTAGAGAGCTCCCCCTTCTGGATTCATGAGGCAGCACACCATCAGCCAGTCCTTCAGCAGCCTAGGCTGGGGTTAGAAAAAGACAATGGAAAAGGCCCAGATCACCATCAACAGCAAATACACCAGAAACATCTTGCTCGCTGGTCATTGGCAGTCAAGGGGCTTGTAATCCAGCAGGAGAAAGACGACACAATGCCTGGAGAGACATCAGGTTTGGGACCAGAGTCTCCATATCTCACCAGTCAGTACCATCTTGGTTTGGAGAGAGAACCTGGCCTCTTTGGGTGGCACCTGAGAGGGAAGGGGCACTGCCCAGCCAATGCCCACTGATGGTTGCTACAGAATTTCCATGCTGGGCACACTTGATGCTCAAAGCCCTGGTTCCCAAGAGACCCAGCACCACCGCAACCATGCCAAGAAACTGGGCCAGCCCGACACACTGAAAAAGATGGTGGGGGGAAGCCGGGATGGCTCAGTGGGTTAGGCGCTCACTTTGCAGCGCCGGGGTCCAAGAATCGAATCCCGGCTCCGACCCGTGCGGAACCATATGCTGAACTGGGAGCTCCCCCAGTTCAGTTCTCTCTCTGTCTCTGTCTCTGTCTCTGTATCTCTCTCTCTCTCACTCTCTCGCTCTCTCTCGCTCTCTCTCTCTCTCTGTCAAAATTAAAAAATTAAAATATATATATTGGGGAAGCCGGGATGGCTCAGTGGGTTAAGTGCTCACTTTGCAGCACCGGGGACCAAGGATCGAATCCTGGCCCCGGTCCATGTGGAACCATGTGCTGAACTGGGGAGCTCCCCCAGTTCTGTTCTCTCTCTGTCTCTGTCTCTGTATCTCTCTCTCTCTCTCTCTGTCAAAAAATTAATAAATAAATAAATAAAACTTTAAAAAGATGGTGGGAGGTGCAGGGAAGGGGGCGGGGCCTATTAGCCAGATCCCTGACAGCCGTGGCCTTCTATGTAGGGACTCCATGACCTGAGACAGGAGACCTCAGCCTGAGCCTAAAAACTCCTCGTTCTCACTCTGTACTCCAGGAACAAAGGACAATTTCAAGTCCCCATGGATGTAAAAACACTCATTTCCACCCTCCACGTTCTTGGTTCTAATTAGCTTTGGAGGGGCAGAACCAGATGAGGAGGAAGTTGAGGAGTGAGCCCAGGGCACACTACCGAAGGGCACATGCACATGTGTGTTTACACACACATGCACAAGCTCTCTCACACATGCACACGCAAACTCCACAGGCACAGAATCCACCCAGGGCGCTGGTGCCGAAGGTAAAGCCTAAACCTCAGGAGAATCGAGGCCTGGAGACACCCAGGTTTCCCTCAGGAAATGAGTGCAAACTCTCCAGGGGTTCCCGCAGGCCAACAGCCACCCGTCATCCAAGTAGTTAGGGTCCTCAAAGTCCTCTTGGCCCTGTGACTTTCCCACAGCTGAGGGGCAGGAGACAGGAGTCTCCAGAATAGGGCCTCCTGCCCTCGGGAGCCCACCCATGGGGACAGGGCCCCCAAACTCCTTCCCAGGCCTCCCCAGCAGCTGCCAGAACTGCCTCCTCTCCTCGCATGGGAGCCAGGGTGGTCCCACCCTGACTGTGCTGGACATAGCTTTCTGACCTTCAGTTCCCCACACCCCTGTGTGGTGTGTGTCAAGTAAGAAGGTTTCCCAAAGGAAGACACCCCTGCTCCTCTAGGATCGTCACAGAGTCGTCATCATGAACCTCAGTCTTATGCAAACACAACTGCAGGGTCTCAGAGGGCTCGTGTGGACCCAACACCCCAACAAGACTCAGGGGTACAGGCCACTGACCCTCACTCATCCTGGGTTTCACTGTCTCTGGGAGTCTGCGCCCAGGCCTTTGCTCCAATTTCTTTTCTTTGGCTCTCTACTGCCCTCATGTGGCTTCCTCAAGAAGGGCAGGGGCCCTTGTCAGACAGGCAACACCTTCCACTCACTCACTGCCTGAGTCCTGAACACCCCAGACCCTGCCCAAAGCCCCTCCCGCAACGTCCAGCAAACCGGAAGCTGAGCAAAGTTCTGTGTTCCCAACCTCCAAATACAGCATGAGTTATATCCTGAGGAGGACTGAGCCTCCTGAGCCAAAGAGGACTGCTCCCCTCCTCTCTGCCCACTGCCCCCTCCCTTCCCTCCTTTCGCTTCTGCTCCCCACCCAGACCTTGCCGGCAGGCAGGAAGGAAGCTGTTCATAGTAGGGAGGGCAGGGCACTTCCAGCTCACACTGAACAACCCCGGGTTGGACTATAAAGAGTCAGGACCTTCCGCTCTCGTCACCCTCCATGGCCTCCATGGTCCCCAAAGCCCTACACACCCTCCTCTTGGCCAAGGCCTCCCCTCCCCCATCAAGGCCAGGGCATCCCACCCGAGCCCTGCACAGCTCTGCTTGGAAAGGGAAGACACAGGGGGAGCCAGGGCCTGGCTCCTCACCCACAGAAGTCTGCCATCCTCAGCGACCAGGACTGATGGGGTTGGGATCTAGGTCGGCCTCCCCAGTGACAGAAAACACAGCCATTGTCAGGGCCCCAGGGCAGAGCTCCCAAACAGATTCTCTCCAAAGCCCCTTCCAGCTTGAAGTCTCATCATTTAAAATTATTTCCTAATAATGGGGCTTCAAGTCTGCAGGTCTTGAAATTTTTGTTTTTTCAGAAATTACTCTTTGAAGTGCAATTGCTATTAAGAGCAGTCAGCCACGGAGATGCATAAGTCCTAATGGAATGGCTGACAAAGAGCAAGGTAGAGAGAGAGAGAGAGAGAGAGAGAGAGAGAGAGAGAGAGAGCGAACACTGGGCAGGGCCCTAGGAAGGCGAGGGAAAGCCCATCCCAGAAGTGGAAGAATGAAAAACTCTCAGGTATGCCAGAGTCCTCTGATGGAAGTCAGGACATTGGAATGTGTGGAGCATTGCAGGCCACAGCCCCAGGGCAGCTGGGAGAAGAAAAACTTCCCTTGTACCTACAACTTTCTCTGTCTCTACTTTGACTTGTTCACTTCCTACTCTTCCCAAAACCCATGCCAAGACTCCTCTGCCAAGATTGATGCCGGTTCAGGCCTATCTTGGTCCTTGCCATCAGTGTGGCTCTCCTGACCTGTCTCCAGCCTCCCTGTGGCCAGAGAATGCCCCCTCTTAGACCCATCCCCTTCAGCAGCCTGCCCCTTCTTCCTGCCCACCCAAACCCGTCCAGCCTTGGCCGACTCCCTTCCTGGTGGTGCCTCTTCACTGCCTCCAGAGCACACATTTGAAGCAAAACACCTCAGTGTTCATAAAGCATCTACTCAGTGCAGGGTGCTTGGGCCCAGTGGGATTCCAAGTGAGCAGCACTTGACCCATTCTTCCGGAGCACACACACTCGTTTGGGAGAGGAATTGCAGACACAGAGCAAGCTGCTCAAAAACCACTCTGGGAGGAACCAAGCAGATGTTCCATGGCCTGGGCAGCATGGAGAAGAGGTGCTGAGCAAGGCCTCCCAGAGGAGCATGTGTGGGCTGTGTGGGCCAGGCCCTCTGGGAAGCACACCTAGGAGCTAGAGGCGCATGAGACCGACTGGAGTGACGCCTGTGAAAGGACGGGGAAGCAGGGAAGGCTTCAGGACAGGACGCAGTCTGAGGGAAGGAAGGAACGAGAGAGGGAAGGAGGATCAGATGGGGAGAGCCTCAGACCACAGTGAGTTCTAAGAAGTTCTCTGCCAGGGCAATAGGCGCTCTGCAGAAACACTGCCCACAGAGGAGCCCCGGTGGAGTGAACACAGTAAGCCTGTGTGCCTCTGGGGCTCAGTGACTATCTGAAGCTTCCAGGCAGCACACGGCCTTGGGGTGCATGCTGGGCAGATTCTGGAGGCATTGCAGCTGAGAGCTATTTGCCACCTGCACCTCCTGCAGCAGGTTCTCTCTTGAAGAGAGTTCTGAGCAGGTCACGTCCAGAGCTGCCATGGCCAGGCCAGAAAAGAGGAGAAGAAAGGTTGCCTTTAGTCAGAGGGCAAAGGGGGAGGTGGCAGGGACAGCACAGGCAAGAGCCCAGAGGCAGGAAAACACAAGGACTAGTTGGGAATCTGTGAGGAAGTCTAAAACAGAGGGTGTGAACACTACACTTGGGAAATTGAGAGCCAGGCCAGTGTGTTGGACTGCGCTTCGCCTTGGGTTGAAAGTTTCAGAGAAAGCCAAAGCGTATTTTTGAAATGAATCTAGTGGGGAAGCTGGGATGGCTCAGCGAGTTGAGCACTCACTTTGCAGCCCCAAGGTCCAAGGATCTAGTCTCGGTCCTAGCCCATGCAGAGCCATATGCTGAACTGGGGTGTTTCCCATGGGGGCTAGGGGGGGGGG
>PVKE010001010.1:68334-89797 GCA_004027555.1 Craseonycteris thonglongyai | reverse complement strand
GTGGAGCACAGATGGGAGAGAGGCCCTGAGGTCAGACCACGAGAAGGTCTCTGAGGACCTCTGCATCTGATGCCTGTCATCACCTGGTCCCCAAGACCAGCCACAGCTCCTTCTCAGTTATGTGCACTTAGGTGGCAGCTGGAAGGGAACCAGATATGGGATCTGTCACCTCAGCCATCGTGGGTGAAATGCCTGGATGCCATCTCCTGCTTCAAGAGAAAGGGAGACAGTGGGGTGAGGCCTCAGGCTCCAGGGCTACGGGCTGAGCACCGGCCTCCTGCTTCTGCTTCCCGCCTGCCCCTTGGCTGAGAGACAGGAAGCAAAGCTCTCCAGGCATCCAGGAGCTCAGGCTTGTCTATTTTTTCAAGGCCCCATCTCTTCCTTCCAAACTGGTAGACCCTACTACCTTCTGGTGTAACCCCAAAGTTCGCAGTATAACTCACTCCTTCCGGCTGATCCGCCAGGCCGCCCCCAGCCCGGCCCACCCCAATCCTATCTATCTGTTTACTGCTTTCCAAAGGAATCCAGCCAACACAAATCTATGTGTTTGTTTGCCTGTCTGCCTCTCCCAGTCTCTGCCTGTCCCAGTTTCTCAACTTCTGTTTCTTTCTCGCAGTTTCTCTTAGTATCTGTGGTTTTAAATCTTGGGTGCCCGATGTCCCCGCTCATGGCCTTTCTCCTGTCCCCAGATGGCTTAAAATGACAAGCACGGGTGTGCTCTGCTCTCCAAGGTGCCTGAAGAGCACTGCAGTGACCCACCAGCACTCTGGGCGTTGGGTTCCCGATCGCCACGCTCTTGTTAGGACTCAGCTCTCCCCAGGGCGCAGTCCCTGCCTCAGCCCTGATGCCGGGTCTATCAGCTGACTGACCGCCCCAGGGACGCATGCGTCACCGAGTGACAGGGTGGGGGTGGAGGCCCTGGAAGGCAGCTTCCTGCAATTTTGTGTCCCCCACTTGAGTCACGGGGAGGTGGGGGGTGGGGGTTACAGGAAATTGGGGCTGGGAGGAGAAAGGATGCCCTAATGCCAGACACAGGGACAAAGGGTCATGACATCCCATCCCTACTGGGTCTGTATCCCGAAGGACCCAAAGGGCTCAAAGGCAGGGGTCCAGGAGCACTTAGCTTTAGGGAGGGTGGTGAAGGACAGAGCCTGGAGCAAGTCTCTGCCATCAATAGCCTGGGACTCATGCCTTCCTACTGACACAATGCTGACCTTGCGCCTGACCCCTCAGGGCACAGCCAGCAAGGGCCAGTGGAAGGCCTCCCCCAGAGGGAACCCCAGAAGGGCCTTTCTGACCCTCCACACCCCCACTCTGGCACCCCAGCTCCAGAGTGCTGCTGGACACCTGGGTTCCCACTTATCAGCCCTAGTCCTCGGAGCGGAACCCAAGCGTCCGGCTCCCCACCCTCTGGGCCAGCGGGCGTGGAGCCGAGCCTTTCCAGCCTCCCCGCTGCCTTGTTCCTGTCCCATTGTGTGTGGGACAGGGGCGGGGCGAGGGCCAGCACCAAAGAGCCCCCTCCCCTTCCTAAGGAAAAGGCCCGGGCTGTGCCCAGAGCAGCAGAGCTGCAGTGACGCTGACATGGGCAACTTGAAGAGTGTGGGCCAGGAGCCTGGGCCCCCCTGCGGCCTGGGGCTGGGGCTGGGCCTTGGGCTGTGCGGCAAGCAGGCTCCCACATCCCCAGCTTCTGAGCCCAGCCGGACACCAGCACCTGCACCACCAACTGCACCAGACCACAGGTGAGGGCGCCCATGGCTAGGAACAAGCAGGTGGCAGGAGGGCGGGTGTCAAGGCCTGAAGCCCAGGCAGAGGAGGGCTGGAGCTTACAGCCCAGCCAGGAGGGACAGGCCACCAAATCAAAAGTACTGTCAGTGTGGACAGAACAGGATGGTCAGAAGGGCTCAGACAAGAGACCAAGATCAGGGCCAGCAGGAAACAGGTGAAAGCCAGAGGCAAGGGTGCCCACTTCCCAGGTTTTGAACGGCCAGGGTTTCGATACTGCTGTGCTGCCAGAGCAGGTTACTTAACCTCTCTGAGCCTTCATCTATATAAAATAGGGACATGGTGTACTTATTTCATGGGGCTGTAAGTTCTAGCTCCCAGCAAGCCTTCCACAACCAGTGATGATGACCTAACAGAGGGAAGGAGCTGGGGGATCGCTATAGGGGAGCGAGAAGACAGATCTCGTGGGAAAAGGAGAGCTGGGGAGGGAGACACAGGCTCTTGGGATGGGGGGCTGAGAAGACACAGCATCCAGGCCCTGTTCCCCTGCCCCAGGCCCCTCCTGGTAGATACCAGCCCCAAAACGAGCAAGGCAGCCCCAGCCCCCAGAAGGGGCCTCCCCAAGGCAGAGGTTCCTGTGGGAGGCCAGGTGCCCGCCGAGCAGGGTGGCTGGGCTGCAGGCAGCTCCACGGCGCACCCGCCTGCGTCCCTCCCTTCCTCCCAGAGGCTGGCCTGGCGGTTCTGGAAGGAAGTGATAAGGCCTCCGAGGCTTCCCTTCACATGATGGCCACTGTCAGGAGGGGTGTGAGTAGGGAGGAAAATCTGGGCTGAGCAGTCCCCTGCTGGGCTTCCCACCCCCCCTGCTCAGACGGTCCTCTGTCCCCTCAAGGTAGGGCTCATCCCAACTTTGGGGGGTTGGCCACCCCACGTTCAGAAGAGGCAAGGTGGGCCCTGAACAGGGATGAGGACCCAGCCCCTCAGGGGCTCGTGGCCCTGGCCCCGGCAGCCATGGGTCTAGCTGAGTAGCAGGAGCCGTGGAAGGGGTCAGACAGGCCCGGGTATGGACCGAACCAGCTCTGTACATGTGTTGCCTGGGAAGACACTGAACTCTGAGCGTCGGGTCCTTCAGCTGTCAATGGGATGCAGATATTGCCTCCCTCCCAAGGTTGATGTGAGGGAAAAGAAAATATAAGAAAGCACTGGGCAAGCAAGCAACAAATCATTGGGATTATTAATGGTGTCAGAGAGCTCTCTGGGGTACACCCGAAAGGAAACGCACTCCAGCACCATGACCCCATCCCGGCTCCCAACAGCCCCCGGCTCACCCAGCCCCCAGAGGGGCCCAAGTTCCCTCGTGTGAAGAACTGGGAGATGGGAAGCATCACCTACGACACTCTGAGTGCTCAGGCACAGCAGGTAAGATGGGAGCCCCCCAATCCCAAGCTGGGGTCAGGAGGGCCAGCCTGGGAAGAAGCAAAAGAGTTAGGGGATGTGCAAGGGGCTTCGGTATAACAACTCTCGCCTCCAGCCCTTGCCCCATGTCACGCTGGAGTCCTACCCTAACCCAGCCCAATCTCACCCCTTCTTCCAGGCTCAGCCCCGGCTCTGAACCCACACCCCCCCAGACACACCCCCCTGTGCCCTGCTCCCTGGCCCCTGCACCCTGACCTGGTCCTGACCTTGGAGCTCCCTGCTCTCTCCCTCTCTGCCCCCACCTCAACCTAGGACGGACCCTGCACCCCAAGACGCTGCCTGGGCTCCCTGGTGTTTCCACGGAAACTGCAGAGCCGGCCCTCCCAGGGCCCTTCCCCCACTGAGCAGCTGCTGAGCCAGGCCAGGAACTTCATCAACCAGTACTACAGCTCTATCAAGAGGTGTGACTCGAACTGACACCCACAGCCCACCCTTGTCGTCTCCCAGAATTCACTACCAGCCTGGTATCACCCCCACGGGACCTGAGCTTAGCACCCACCAGCCTTCCCCCAGTAGCCACAGGGAACCTGGGCCCTCCCCAACCCTCAAGACTTCCTTCTGCTCCCCTGTCCTTCACAGGAGCGGCTCCCAGGCCCATGAGCAGCGGCTTCAGGAGGTAGAAGCCGAAGTGGCAGCCACAGGCACCTACCAGCTTCGGGAGAGTGAGCTGGTATTCGGGGCCAAGCAGGCCTGGCGCAATGCTCCCCGCTGCGTGGGCCGCATCCAGTGGGGGAAGCTACAGGTGTGGCCCACTAGCAAGCCCCCAGGATGGGGACAGGGGGTATAAAAGAGGGAAGGAGGGGTGCAGGCAGCTCCCTGGGGGTCCCAAGCAGGGGGGCGGTCCCTGCCCATCCCCTTAGAGACTGGCACCCCTGGGGTTCCTCACCCAGTAGCTAACACCTTCTGGTTAAGCCCCATTGCAGTGTCTACCAGAGAAACACCCGGATGAACTGAGTCCATGAGGACAGCTAAGCAGTGACCCCTGAAGGGTACTGTGAGAGCAACAGCAGCAGCCTTCTGGAAAAGGCCCCTGCCTGCTTCTTCCACATGGGCCTTGCTTGCCCATCCAGTCCCCTCACCCCCAACACACCGATCCCTGCAGTCCCCCAGTGCCTTAACCCCATGCCCTCCGTGCCCCACCACTGGACTCAGAGCCAGCTCCAGCTGCTGGAAACTGGCACTAAAAGAAGGAAGCTGGCACAGGGGACCTGAACCCATAACTGACCACCAAAGAATTTAGAATAAAACCACACACTCAGTAAATCCCAAAGGAGTCTCAGATGAAGTGAGAACGATCCTGTGGGACACTCGCGTAACCCTCCATGTTGTTCTAAGCTCTAGCTCAACCCCGCAGAGCGTCCATATTTGACCCTCATTCACTGCTACATCCCTCCCGTGGCCCCAGGCCAGCCACTGCCACCTGCTGAACACAAGTCTCCTCCCCCCTCAGACAGGAAGGGGACCTCCCAACCTCCTGCTGGGGCCTCCACTCAGCCCATCAAGAAGGTTCCTCCTAGGGGAAGCCGGGATGGCTCAGTGGGTTAGGCGCTCACTTTGCAGCGCCGGGGACCGAGGATCGAGTCCCGGCCCCGGCCCGCGCAGAACCATATGCTGAGCTGGGAGCTCCCCCAGTTCAGTTCTCTCTCTGTCACTCTCTCTCTCTCTCTCTCTCTCTCTCTCTCTCTCTGTCAAAAATAAATAAATGAATAAAAATATATTAAAAAAAAAAAAGAAGAAGTTTCCTCCTAGCATCAAAATGCCAGGATGGGCAGAGTCCCTGGAGGCCATTTGGTCCAGCCACCCTCCCTTCCCACCACTGGTCTGTTGGAGGAGGGACAGATGACTGGCTGCCTTTGCTTAAGCACCGTGGAGAATAGGGACCTCACCCCCACACCTCCCCCTTGGGTGGTGCCCTTCCCAAATCATCAGTTTGACGGTGACTGGGTCCCTCCCCTGCACCAAGTGTTGAGGCAGCTTCTGTGGGGGTGGGGCAAAGAAGCCAGGCTATCCCCATGTGTGGAATACAGGGCAGGAAGGAGTCAGTGTGGGTACAAATAGTCGGGAGGGTCCCCAGAGAAGAACTGTGCCTCACAGCAAGTGACACCACCGTCCACAAAGGCTGCACATGAGGTTGCTGCTCCCTCCCCCGCCTCCTGGCCTTCTCCTGGGGCTGGCCTCACACCTGTCTCCCTCCTGTCCCCTTGCCTCGGCTGGCTCAGGTGTTTGATGCCCGCGATTGTAGCTCTGCCCAGGAGATGTTCACCTACATCTGTAACCACATCAAGTACGCCACCAACAGAGGCAACCTTCGGTGAGTGCTTGGACCCTCCAGACCCCCCTCTCCCCGAGGTGGCCGAGGAGCCGGGGTTCTGACCAGCTCTTGTCCCACATCAGCTCGGCCATCACAGTGTTCCCCCAGCGTGCCCCGGGCCGCGGAGACTTCCGAATCTGGAACAGCCAACTGGTGCGCTACGCGGGCTATAGGCAGCAGGACGGCTCTGTGCGGGGGGACCCAGCCAACGTGGAGATCACCGAGGTGGGCACAGGCAGGCAGGGAAGGGGGGCGCCAGCCAGTGAGAGCTCTGGGGTGAAGCACAAGGGCCAAAGAGGGGTCACTGAAGCAGGGAGAGGGGACCCTCACTGCGATGACGGATGGGAGATGCCAAGGAAGGGGGTCCCTGGGTGGGCATGGGGATCCAGCCACCGGGGGAATCCCTGAGATAGAGAATGGGACCTGGCTAATGAAGGAGTCCCTGAGGAGGGCGTGAGGTTGGGCCTCTGGGACCCACTCTGTCCCTGCTCCCCATAGCTGTGCATCCAGCACGGCTGGACCCCAGGAAGCAGCCGCTTCGACGTGCTGCCCCTGCTGCTCCAGGCCCCAGATGAGCCCCCAGAACTCTTCACTCTGCCCTCGGAGCTAGTCCTCGAGGTGCCCCTTGAGCACCCCACGTGAGCACAAGAGGGACTGGGTCGGGGTGGGGGAGGGCGGCCCAGGCTCCACAGGGCCTAACGGCGCCCCCACGCCCCCGCGCCCCCAGGCTGGAGTGGTTCGCGGAGCTGGGCCTGCGCTGGTACGCCCTCCCAGCCGTGTCCAACATGCTGCTGGAAGTGGGGGGCCTTGAGTTCCCGGCGGCCCCTTTCAGCGGCTGGTATATGAGCTCAGAGATCGGCACGCGGAACCTGTGTGACCCACACCGTTACAACATCCTGGAGGTGAGGCCAGCGGGGGCGGGCCTTGTCCGCTGGGAGGGTCTGGAAGCTGTCAGGGCCAAGGCTGCCTCCTAAGCTAGAACTGCGGAGAGTCCTGGAAGCACGGAGGTGGGAGCAAAGGTTGTGCAGGCAGGTGTGTGTGCGCACAGATGTGTGTGGTGCATGCAGCTGACCCTTGAACAAAGCTGGTGTGAACTGTGAGGGTCAGCCAGGGGAACCCATGTACGTATGGACCTGCGTAGCTCAACCCTGCATTGTTGAAGGGTCAAATGTAGCTAGTTATTTTTTTGGAGATAGGATCTATAGACCTATAGCTTTGATCAGGTTCTTAAAGGAGATCTTGACCCTCCACAAATGTAAAATCATTTTAGAGATGAGGAAGTAAGGCCCAGGGCTGAGAAGTGACTGGCCCAGGGTCCCGCTCTGCTCTGTGGTGTCTGCAGGCAAGAACCTGAACCAGCCCCAATTAGGCAGTCAAGCCTCCGATGGCACCCACCCACCCTCACTCCCAGCCCTCATAAGTTTGAGACAAAGATGTCCTCCAAGCACGCCTCACCGCCCCTCCCACACCAGTGGCACGAAGCCCTTCTCCTAGGATGTGGCTGTCTGCATGGACCTGGATACACGGACAACCTCGTCCCTGTGGAAAGACAAGGCTGCGGTAGAAATCAACTTGGCTGTGCTGCACAGTTACCAGGTGCACAGGCCCGGATGGGCCAGGAGGGCAAGGACCAGGGCTGGGACAGAGGAGACAGCAGGACAAGTGCCACAGTCCTAGTGTCGCAGGTGCTCGGGCCTGTAGTTCTGGAGACACACACTGCAGTGTGCCAGGAGCCCAGCTGACGTGTGTGTGCTCAGCACTTATGGTCCCCAGGGCACACTGGGTGTTCAAGTCTGAGGGACCCACTGAATTCTAGAAACTGTAGTTCCGGGATCAAGGGCACGATGAGCATTGTAGTCTGGGGAGACAGTGCCCGCTGCGTACTTCCACGAGGTCTCGAGAGTTTAGGACATTGGGGTTGGGGGAACTGGGCCTACAGATTCTGGAGACCCAGGGCATAGTAGGGCTTGGGGTGACAAGTGGTGGGGCCTGCAGGCTGAGTCTAAGGCCATTCCCTCCCCCACTTCTCCACCCCAGCTAGCCAAAGTGACCATTGTGGACCACCATGCTGCCACATCCTCCTTCATGAAGCACCTAGAGAATGAGCAGAAGGCTCGAGGGGGCTGTCCTGCCGACTGGGCCTGGATCGTGCCCCCAATCTCGGGCAGCCTTACCCCTGTCTTCCATCAGGAGATGGTCAACTACTTCCTATCCCCTGCCTTTTGTTACCAGGTGCCTACCCCACTAGCTTTGCCCACCGGGGTCAGTTCTAACTAAGCAGCCCCAGGGGCCTCCAAACTTCTATGTTTTTGACTCACCTCCCCCCTACCCGCCCTCACTCCCCTGCAGCCAGACCCCTGGAAGGGGAGCACAGCCAAGGGTGCTGGCATCACCAGGAAGAAGACCTTTAAGGAAGTGGCCAAGTAGGTGCCCTATGAGTGCTGCCCCACCCTCCACGCCCAGGAGGGCAGGGGCTGGTGATCAGCACCAGCTGTCCATACCCACCACTCAGTGCCCAAGACCCTGCTTGGACTGTGCACCTGGGGAGGCCCTACTTAGTGTGCTGGGACCCCCTGAACCCACTGTTGCCCACAGTGCAGTGAAGATCTCTGCCTCACTTATGGGCACCGTGATGGCCAAACGAGTAAAGGCGACAATCCTGTATGGCTCCGAGACCGGCCGGGCCCAGAGCTACGCACAGCAGCTGGGGAGACTCTTCCGGAAGGCTTTTGACCCCCGGGTAGGGCTGAGCCCAACGGGAAGGGATCTGGAAAGAAGGGGTTCTGCCAGCATCCTCAGATGTGCCCTGGATGACAAGAGAGGGCACAAGTCAGGGCCCACCAGGACCCCGGGGATCCACAGGGAGCCGCAGTGAGATGGCGCCCAAGTCCTGCATGGCCGTGAAGGGCCAAAGCAAGAAGGACGGAGGAGTAGCCTGAACGTCCGTCTTTTCCTCACCCACAGGTCCTGTGCATGGACGAGTATGACGTGGTGGCCCTCGAGCACGAGACACTGGTGTTGGTGGTGACCAGCACATTTGGGAATGGAGACCCCCCAGAGAATGGAGAGGTGAGGACAGGGACACGAGGGGAGATTACACTGGAGTGGCCAGGCAGGACTCCTGCCCCCTGATGGAAAGTGGACATGCCCTGAGAGTCCCCAGAATGCAACCTGCACAAGCCACACTCCAGACCCACCCACAGGCCGCCCCTTGCCACCCACACACACTGCTTACCTGTGTCCCCAAGTCGTTTCCAGTAACAGTGCAAGTGTTCAACATGCTAAAAGCACTTCTGCCCTTGGACATTGTCAAATGAGAAAACCAGGAATACTCCACTTCATGTGCTATGTCAGCTCTTTCTTCTTAACAAAAGGAAAGACCCTTCTCCGTTCTGTTGTCAGCAGAGATTAGGTGACTTCACTCAGTCTTATTGTTAACCATTCTTTCAAGCTGCTCTGTCTCCATTCATCTCTGGTGCTTTTTGCTAAACCATCTTCTAGGTGATAAATGCCTTCTCAGCACCAAAAGCAGAGTTCTGACATAAACCTTCTCCCCTGCCTTGCTGCCCATTCCAGCCTCATTCTGATCTGCCTTTTAAAGAAAATTAGAATCACTAACTTTTCTTTAGTATGAAAGTATTTACATCCATGTGACCCACAACCCTATCAAGGTCTGGAACATTTCCATCACTCTAGAAAGTTCCCTTGTCAATTCCCTTCTCAAGCAATCTCCCACCAGGAACGGCCACCATTCTGACATCTGTCACCTAGGTTAGTTTTGCCCGCTCTAGGATGTCCTAGAAAGGGGAGCACTTGGTATTCTGGCTTCTCTCACTCAGCATGCTTTCGAGGGTCACCTCACGGTTGGGTAACTCAGTAGTGTGTTCCTGTCCATAGCCAAGCAGCCTCACCATGTGCACACAACAGTGTGCTGCTCCACTCCCCTGTGGATGCACACTTAGGCCAATTCCAATGCTCAGCTAGTATGAATTAAGCTGGTATAAACATTTTTTTTTTAAGATTTACTTTTATTGTTTTTTGACAGAGAGAGAGAGAGAGAGAGAGAGAGAGAGAGAGAAGGGGGAGGGCCCAGAGCAGTCTCTATAGTTGACAGCATTAGTTTTCCACATAGTTTCACTCCACAGGTGGGCACAGGGCTGCGCAGGGCAGGAACTGGGCCGGAGCCTCCCACATAGGCCCCGGCAAGAACTAAACTGGGGGCACACCCCAGTTCAGCATATGGGTCCTCCTGGGCCAGACCCGGGATTCGATCCTCAGTCTCCAGGGCTGCAAAGCGAGCGCTTAACCCACTGAGCCATCCCAGCTTCCCCTGTTATAAATGTTCTTGTACAAGGCTTTGAGAGGTTCTGTTTTCATTTCTCTTGGAAAAGTACCTAGGAGAATTGCTGGGTTATTGGGTAGATGTATGTTTAACTTTTTTTTTTTTTAACTACCAAATAGCCAAATGGATTGAACTGCACCCTTAAGTTCTACGCATTTCAATGTATGTAATGTTTACCTCAAATTTTAAAAAATGGTCCATACCTAGAAATATACCACAGAAAATGGGGTATATGCATTAAAGTCACAAACAAGAATATTTATATGAGCACTGTTGATAATACCTCACCCTAGAAACAACTCAAATGACTATCAACAGTAGACTGGATAAAAAGTGGTATATCAAATGCAACATAGCAATGAGTGAATGACTACAACCACGTGACAATACAGATGAGTCTCAAAACATAATGTAGAGTGAAAGAAGCCACACAAAAAAGAATATAGACCATAGGATTCACAGTACATAAAGTTCAAAAACAGGCAAAACAAATCCATGGGGTTTTTTTGTTTGTTATTTATTTATTTATTTATTTATTTTATTGTTTTTGACAGAGATACAGAGACAGAGAGAGAACTGAACTGGGGGAACTCCCCAGTTCAGCATATAAATCCATGGGGTTTTAATCAGGAGAGTGGTTGGGTCCTCCAAGGTAGGGGTGGTGACTGGGAAGGGGCATGGTGATTCCTAGGATGCTGATGATGTTTCTTTGCCTTTAAAAAAAAAAAAAAAGATTTATTTGTATTGTTTTTGACAGAGACAGAGAGAGACAGAGAGAAGACAGAGAGAGAGAAGGGGGAGGGCCCAGAGCAGTCTTCACAGTTGCACGTCATCAGTTTTCGACATGGTTTTGTTCCACACAGGTGGGCAGGGGCTGTGCAGGGTGGGAACTGGACTGGGGGCCTCCCTCATGGGAAGCTCACCTCAGTTCAGCATATGGGTCCACACGGACTGGGGCCGGGATTCCATCCTCGGTCCCTGGGGCTGCAAAGCAAACACTTAACCTGATGAGCCACTCCGGCTTCCCTGGGTGATGTTTCTGGATGGAGTGCTGATTACAGGTCTGTTTGGTTTATGAAAATCTAGAAAGCTGAACATTTATGATACATGTGCTTTTCTGTCTGTACATTATACTTCAACAAAATGTTTTAAAAAATACAGTTAAGGCAATGGTTTGGTGTTTACCTGGAGAGGAGGGAGGAGGGGGGAGGGAGAGTTGTGGGGGGAGGTGGGAGTGGGCACCAGATATATGGTGTTGGAGGGGGACCTGATTCTGGGAGCTGGGCACATAATGCGATACATGGGTAATGTGATGTGGAGTTGTACATCGGGAAACTAATTGTTACCAACCAATGTCACCCCATTAAATTTAATAATAAAATTTTTAAAAAATTTTAAAAAATACAGTTAAGGTAGGCTGGGGGTGGCGAACCTGTGGCACGCAGAGCAATTATTCCGGCACGCGGAGCTGTGAATACCATTTAAAAAATTATTGTTTATGCTCCTATAGACATAAAAATAATCGATACCTCTATCTCACTCGATGGGTTGGCACGCGAGTCGAGCGAGTATACTCTTATTTCATAAACTTTGGCACTCAATCGCCAAAAGGTTCGCCACCCCTGAGTAGGACATGCTAATTATGGTGAACCTGAAGACCCAAATACATCTACAGTTAATAGTGGCTATGAGGGCCTGGCCACATTTTGTTTTGGAGTATGTGTGTGCAGGCTGGCCTGTGTAGTTCTGTTTTCGAGGCAGTGCATGGCATGGCGCAGTCTTCTGGAAAATGTCAGTGCCATCAGTGACCAAGGCAGGGAGGCTGAGCGCTGTCCTCTACCCACCCCATGGGCTGAAACATGATGGACTGATGCACCCGGTGTTGACAGGAGTGATGAAAGCAACTCCGCTACCCTGATGCTGGGGGCACCATCTGACCACCCTACCCATCAGGTTTTGAGGCAGCAGTTCCACTTCTAAGGACCACCCTACTGCAATATGCAAATGAGGAAGCCAGCAGATATGAGTGTTTGAGCCTTAGTCACAGGCTACTCAGATGTCCTCGGTCAGAGGGAAGTCTCCTACATGAGACGTACACGTGATGCAATCCTGGGCAGCCATTCAAAAGCAGGAGGCCAGTCTTGGTCTGCTGGCCTGGAAGTAGGTCCCATGATAGACTGGTGATAAAAAACAGGTAAATACAATTTGGTCCCATTTTAACTTTTTAAGAAAACAATAAATATAGAGATGTGCGTAAGTATGGCAGAAAGAGCTGGAGAGTCAAACACCTGTGAATAGTGCCTAGGCCTGTGAATAGTGCCTAGGCCTTTGGGAATAACACTGGAGAGAAGATACAGGCAGATTTTCTCTTTTATTACTTTATACACTTCTGGAATATTTTCAAAAAGCTAATACTGGGGAAGCCAGCATGGCTCAGTGAGTTAAGTGCTCACTTTGCAGCCCCGGGGACCAAGGATTAAATACTGGCCCCAGCCCATGTGGACCCATATGCTGAACTGGGTGGGGTGTGCTTCCCATGCGGGAGGCCCCCAGCCCAGTTCCTGCCCTGCGCGGGCCCCGCCCACCTGTGTGGAACAAAACCAGGTTGAAAACTGATGACATACAACTATGGAGACTGCTCTGGGTCCTCCCCCTTCTCTCTGTCTCTCTCTGTCAAAAACAATAAAATAAGTCTTAAAAAAAAAGAAAAAAGCTAATACCTCTTTTGAAATTTCAAAACAAATTAAAAGTTACAAACAATAGGGGCCAGCCCGGGACAGTTTTCCCCTTGTTTCGATGGGAAGAAAACCAAACTAACCGCGATGCTTACATTCCCACAGAGCTTCGCAGCGGCCCTGATGGAGATGTCCGGCCCCTACAACAGCTCCCCTCGGCCAGAGCAGCACAAGTGAGTGGGGTGGGAGCTTCAGGCAGATGGGGGCAGTGAGGCATTTGAAGACACAGAGGAAAGTGGGTCTGAAGAGTCCCCCTCTGTCCTCTACAAGCTAGAGGACAGGTGCAGTGGGCCAGGGCCCCACCATAGCCTCACACTGCCTTCTTTCCTGCAACCTGCCCCTCACAATCCCCATGACTCTAAGAGGCCCATCAGGAATGCAGTTGTCTTCAGGGAGGGGAGGGGAGGCAGAGCACAGCCCAGGTGCCCAGAAAGCCCTGGGACACTGGCCCAGTCCTCATCCCAAGCCTGGTCTCTGGAGAGCAAAGCTAAGCCCCAGGGCAGGGCCTTTCCTGTCCCTCCCCCAGAGTTGTCCCCTGGCTGGGCCTGTGCCACTTCTCCAGTCCCCTGTGACACCCTTATCTTTGTCCTCTCTTGCCAGGAGTTACAAAATCCGCTTCAACAGTGTCTCTTGCTCAGACCCGCTGGTGTCTTCCTGGCGGCAGAAGAGAAAGGAGTCCAGTAACACAGACAGTGCAGGCGCACTGGGGACCCTCAGGTCTGGGGGCCTCAGCACGGGGAGGCATGTCAGGAGGGCGAGCTCCCTGGGCAGACATGGACTGGGCCAGGGCTGGGCTTCCATGACAGCTCCCTGCCCCCAGGTTTTGTGTGTTCGGGCTGGGATCCCGTGCATACCCCCACTTCTGCGCCTTTGCTCGTGCGGTGGACACGCGGCTGGAGGAGCTCGGGGGAGAGCGGCTCCTGCAGCTGGGCCAGGGCGACGAGCTGTGTGGCCAGGAGGAGGCCTTCCGTGGCTGGGCCAAGGCTGCCTTCCAGGTGAGACCCTCGCCACCCCTCCAATCCCAGTTCTGACGCAGTCCAACATGGACACCTCCCCCGCTGAGTCCTGCAATACTGAGATGGGGGCACTCACTGCTACCCCATTTCTGTGTGGTTTTTGGGTCCCTTCCTATTCCTCCCAAAATCCCACTCACTTTTGGCTCAGTCCTGAGTGGTGGACGACATGGCCCTAACAGCCTGGGGGTGCCCGACCCAGGCAGAAGAGAAGAGGCAGAGCCCTGGCAGGCAGAAGGCTCCGTGGGTGCACAAAGGGAGGGGACGCAAGCGGAGGGAGAGGGAAAGGCTCAAGAGTGGGCTGGACAAGAGCTAGCGCTGACGCAGCACAGGAACTCCAGGAAGTCAGAGGCCGGTCCCAGGGCTGGGGCTTTCTAAGCATGGGCTTCCGCCAAAGGCAGCTCTGCCTGATCTGCGGATTATTCCTGGACCGAAGGGCGCTTGTTCCCCTAGTTCTGACACTGTTCCAAGCAGCGCTGGCCCCTCCAGGGCTCGCGGGCTCGCGCTCAGCAGGTCTACAGTGAAGGAGAAGAGAGCATCCTGGGAAGCGGGCTGGGGAGGCCGCCTGGCGTAGGCGGAGTGTATGCTGCGGAGGAGGCGGCCAAGCCGGAGAAACGGCCCAGGCTGGGAGGAGAAGGGGGAAGGGAAAACAGGACTGAAGAATCCGACAAAGGGAAATGCCTGGAAGGTAGAAGTGAGACAACAGAAGGAAGGGACACAACGTGAAGTTTAAACGTAAATGTTTTTTTAAAGATTTATTTTATTTTATTTTATTTGACAGAGAGAGACAGAGAGAGACAGAGAGAAGGGGGAGGACCCAGAGCAGTCTCCACAGCTGACAGCATTAGTTTTCCATATAGTTTCGCTCCACAAGTGGGCAGGGGGCTGCGCAGGGCAGGAACTGGGCCAGGAACCTCCCGCATAGGTCCCGGCAAGAACTGAACTGGGGGCACACTCCAGTTCAGCTTATGGGTCCGTCTGGGCCGGAGCCAGGATTCGATCCTCGGGCTCTGGGGCTTGCAAAGCAAGCACTTAACCCACTGAGCCATTCCAGCTTCCCCAACATGAAGTTTAGAGACCTGTTCTAGAGGCACAGGGTCAGCAGGAGGAATACCCAGCTGGAAGTAGGATGGCTCTGAGCTAACTAGGGTGGCAGCAGTGGGAGGAGGAAGGAAGGGAGGGGGCCAAGGACAGAAGGAAGAGATATAAGACTTTACACACACAAGAGAAAGATTAATAGGACTGGTGATATGGGCTGGGAGGACAGGGAGCAGCCCAGCATGGATGAGCCCCAGATTTCAAGCCGGGGACCTGCCAAGTGGTTGGCTGAACTTGTGCCTGAGCAGAAGCACATAACATACACACCCTCCCAGGGTCCTGCCCCAGGGGGCCGTTCCAGTCCCTTGTGAGCAGTGCAGGGGATGACAGAGCCGCCAGAGACCGCTCCATGACCGCACTGCAGCTTTTAGCTTTATATAAAGCATTTCATTTCACCTTCACTGGAACCCAATGAGATGTGATGATGGGGAGACTGAGGCAGTTACTTCAGGTATAGGAGCCAGAATTTGAATGCAGGTCTGAATGCAAATGGCAGCAGACGCATTCACTGGGCGCTACCGCATGCAAGCACTGTGCTTCTTGAGACATTAGGTAACTAGTGGGTGAGACACCAATATGTGCAAAGGGATAGCTAGTGCAGTGGCTGAGGCACGACGTGCACTCAAGAACACAGTGCCTCAGCCTCAGCCTGTTTCAACGCCATCCTCCCTCCTGCCACTACGGCTGCAGATCCCACAGTCGCCCGAGTCTCAGATAGAGCCTCGCACTCCTAGGCCCCTCTGCACCCGTGGCCCCAGAAATGGAAGGTGGCAACTGGGGACCCCACTGCACCTCCCACTTGCGGCACCCTGCTCTCCTCAGCCCTCATCACCTTGCCCCTCAGGCTTCCTGCGAGACCTTCTGCGTGGGAGAGGATGCCAAGGCTGCCGCCCGGGATATATTCAGCCCCAAACGGAGCTGGAAGCGGCAGAGGTACCGGCTGAGTGCCCAGGCTGAGGGCCTCCAGCTGCTGCCAGGTGTGGCCCTGAGCTCCCCCAGACCCTGCTGGCCCTTTGACTCTCCAGGGTCCCAGGACCAGCCCTCAGGCACAGCCCCCAGCTCAGACTCACGTGCACTCCTCCCACCCCCCCCAGGCCTGGTCCACGTGCACAGACGGAAAATGTTTCAGGCCGCGGTCCTCTCAGTGGAAAACCTGCAAAGCAGCAAGTCCACGTAAGGAACACACCCCTCAACCTGTCCCAGCCCCTCCTTCCCCAGACCCAGGTACCCGCCTCTCCCTACATTATGACTCCTCCCCCTTGTAACTGCCCCCCTCCCCACTCCCAGCCGGGCCACGATCCTTGTGCGCCTGGACACTGGAGGCCAGGAGGGACTTCAGTACCAGCCAGGGGACCACATAGGTGTCTGCCCGCCCAACCGGCCTGGCCTTGTGGAGGCGCTGCTGAGCCGTGTGGAGGACCCACCTCCGCCCAGCGAGCCTGTGGCTGTGGAGCAGCTGGAGAAGGGCAGCCCTGGTAAGGAGGCAAGGTCCGGGGCACAGAGAGAGCCTGCACCATCCCATGCCCCTCGGACCCTCTAGGTCAGGACCCGGCAGAGGTTGCCATAGCCACTCACTGCTGGCTGTGCCACCTCCTGCCAGGCTGGCCTTGTCTCTGGACAGTCCACAGAGCATGGTTTCTTTCTCAGAACCTCTCTCTACACCCACACCCCCACAAAAGGCTGTCTCCCCACTCTGGCTCCTTCAAGGCCCCCCCACTGGTAACCTAGCCTGCTCTGTAGCTGGCATGGGGTCTACCTTCTACTGCACCAGTGCCTAGGGTTGAAATAAGTTGGGTGGGGGACAGGAAGAGGAGCCAAGGCCAACCCAATCCAGCCAGGGGTCCCCAAACACACAAGGGCTGCCCAACAGACCCAACACTGCTGTTCAAGGGCAAGGTCACCAATAAAACATGATGAGGCGTGGCCAGTCCTCAGAAGCAGTCACCAGCCCAGACAATGCAGTTCTGGCTTGGCCCCTTCCTCAGAGCCCCCCTGTGCACTGCCCCTAGGTGGCCCTCCCCCGGGCTGGGTCCGGGACCCCCGGCTGCCCCCGTGCACTCTGCGTCAGGCTCTCACCTTCTTCCTGGACATCACTTCCCCACCCAGCCCTCGACTCCTTCGACTGCTCAGCACCCTGGCTGAAGAGCTCGGCGAACAACAGGAGCTTGAAACCCTCAGCCAGGTTGGGGGGCCACACCAGAGAAAAGCAGCGGCTTGTGAGGCTGGATGAGCTGGGGGGAGGGGAGCCCTTCTTGCTGGCATGTACTGGGGCTTTAAGACTTAGCTCTAGTTGCTAATCCTTCTCATAATTCTCAGGGTCTTAGAGAGCTGGGCACAGAGAAGGGGCTTGAGAGACATTTGTTGGCCTGAACTGAGAAGAAGGCTGGGCTCAGGAGGGGCCCAGAAGGGAGGTCAGCAGGCAGGGCTAGGAGGTTGCAAGCCCACTGTACCCTACCCCCACCAGGACCCCCGACGCTACGAGGAGTGGAAGTGGTTCCGCTGCCCCACACTGCTGGAGGTGCTGGAGCAGTTTCCATCGGTGGCACTGCCTGCCCCCCTGCTCCTCACCCAGCTGCCCCTGTTGCAGCCCCGGTACTACTCAGTGAGCTCAGCACCCAGCACATACCCAGGAGAGATCCACCTCACGGTGGCTGTACTGGCATACAGAACCCAGGGTGAGGCTGGGCAGGCGGGGCAGAGCCCGGGCCACACAGGACCCCAGGATGGGCTCCTCACTGGCCCCCTCTCCTCCCCAACTAGATGGGCTGGGGCCCCTGCACTACGGAGTCTGCTCCACGTGGCTGAGCCAACTCAAGGCCGGAGACCCTGTGCCCTGCTTCATCAGGGGGTAAATGAGCACATCAGGGGCTGGAGGTGAAAGGGAGATCAAGAGTGTCTCGCCACATGGAAGTGGAGAAAGCGCCGCCCAGATGGCTGGGACAGCTGGTGGGCTCGGTGGGGCTTGCACAAGGAGGGTGGAAGCTTTGGTAAGGGACATGATGGGGCAGGGAAGACTCACTTGACACACCAAGGATGGGGAGTCCAGCTGAGCCACTTCAGAATTTAGGCTAAGCTTTGGGCCTTTAACCAATTTGGGCACAGAGTCTGACCCAAAACTGTGGCTCCCAGAGACAGGGCTGGGGTTCAACCAGCAGGCCCTGTTGCTTTTAGATATGCTGTGTCCCTTGCTACATCCTTGGAGTCAGTCTGATGTTGGGAGGCATGGCACCTGGGAATTGTGCCTGTCCAAGGACAAGTCCCTACTCAGCCCAGGGAGAACTGGTTAGGTTACCATAGATCAATGAGGACTCTCAGGACACCCTTTTCTCATGCTGTGTTCAGAAGTTACTCCACTAGCAGCCAGGGGCCACAAGTCTCAGGTAGGTTAGTGAATAGTTATCAGGATGGCACCAGCTAGGCCCAGTGCCCCAAACCCATCCAGGAGGCTAAATTACAAATAAGTGATGGCAATCTACTTAGTATAAACCAAATACCAATACTGAGGCTGTGGTGTTAAATGAACATACCCAGTGAACTCATTATAAATCAAGAGACTGTCCCTTCCCTTCCCATAGTTTCTAAATCTCCTAAACTAACACAAAATATTCTTCAGTTCAAATGTGAGCTGTATTCCCTTTGACCCAACTTCTAGAAACCACAGGTCCAGGGCGCTTCTGCCTGCTAGCAGAGTTCTATTAATAAACACATCATGCTTACCGTGAACTAGACACTGTAGTAAGCACTTGACAAGTATTCATCAATTATCACCAGAAGCTGAGCTCTCCTCTCTCCACCCCACCAGAGGCTGGTAAAAATGAGGAGCTGGGGAAGCATAGGGAGCTGACGGAGTGTCTCTCTACTAGGGCTCCCTCCTTCAGGCTGCCTCCTGACCCCAGCCTGCCCTGCATCTTGGTGGGCCCAGGCACTGGCATCGCCCCCTTCCGGGGATTTTGGCAGGAGCGGCTGCAGGACATTAAGAGCAAAGGTGAGGCTGGGGGCCAAGGGAATGACTACAAGGCAGGAAGGAGTCACACAGCCTAGGGACAAAAGGTGGGGCTGGAATGCAGGATCCAGGTAGGAAAGAGGGCAGGCGAGGAGTGGAGGAGTGGGCCACAAAGGTGAAAAGAAGCTTCTAAGACTAAGGGAGGTGAGAGCCAAGAGGCCAGGGCAGTGCCCCATAGGTGTGCCTTCCTGGTGCTGGCGTAGCACAAAGTCAGTGTTGGATTGGATTAGGGACAACAGGAACCTGCAGTCTGGAAAGGATGGGGCTGTGACTCAAAAATGCCCCAGGTAGACTCTGGACTGTGTCCGAGCTCACCTAGGTGTGTGTGTTCAAGACCCAAGGAAGTTATAATACAAGGTGTTCAGGTTGGGCATGGAGTGACCAGTGCAAATGGTAAGTCAAAAGAAGAGGGCTGTGAGGGGCAGGTAGAAAGTGTGGAAGCTGAAGGTCCAAAAGAACATGGGTTTGGAGCAGGAATGCAAAGGGCACGGAAGCCCCGCGTTCTAGCACCACCTCCGGTGAGTTGCGGCTTCTTCTCTGTAAATCAGGCGCAGGCAGGGTCTCTGAAAAGTGCGTCCTGCACTGTCCTAGAGGCCAAACAGATGAGAGTAGTAGTTTCTACCCGAAAGGCCTGGGCTGTCCGCCAAGGCAAAAGTAGACAACGGGCGGTGTCAGTAGGGCTGTGCCCAGAGGGCGGGGACTCTCCCAAGCCACAGTGCTGCTTACAGGGCTGCAGCCCGCCCCCATGACCTTGGTGTTCGGCTGCCGATGCTCACAACTCGACCACCTCTACCACGACGAGGTGAAGGATGCCCAGCAGCGCGGGGTGTTTGGCCGCGTCATCACCGCCTTCTCGCGGGAACCCAACAGGCCTAAGGTGAGGGACCATGAGAGAGCAGCGTAACCCAGTCAGGGACTTGGGAAGAACGCATGCGCGGCCCGGCGGGGCAGGCAAGCCCAAGCCAAGCCCCGCCCGCTCCAGTGCTTTCCCGGCGCCGGGCCCCCCAGCTCCCACCCAGCCCCGCCGGCACCACTCGTCCCACCACGCGCAAGGCCCCTTCTGGTCTCACGCACACTCACGCAAGCCTCGCCCCTGTGTCACTCACCTCCCTAGACCTCACCCTGGCTCACTTAGGGCCCCACCTGGCCTGCTGGAAACCTTTTCACACCAGGGCCCGCCCTCCCCTCCCAGTCCGTGCCCTCCCCTGAGCCCGCCCCTAACCCCACCTTCCCTCAGACCTACGTGCAGGACGTCCTGCGGACGGAGCTGGCAGCTGAGGTGCACCGCGTCCTGTGCCTCGAAGGAGGGCACATGTTTGTCTGCGGCGATGTCACCATGGCAACCAGTGTCCTGCAGACAGTGCAGCGCATACTGGCGACAGAGGGCGACATGGATCTGGACGAGGCCGGCGACGTCATCGGCGTGCTGCGGGTGCCAAGGGCCGGGCCATTCCTAGCGGGGCTCGAGGGACTGGGTCCTGGGCTGGGGAGGGGCGGAGGGGCGGGGCCATGGTGGGGAGGAGTTCTGATGGGGGCGGAGCACGCTTCCCGGGTGGATTTCCCGCTTGGGTTCTAATCTAGTCTCCGCTTTTCCCCGCAGGATCAGCAACGCTATCATGAGGACATTTTCGGGCTCACGCTACGCACCCAGGAGGTGACAAGCCGCATACGCACCCAGAGCTTTTCCTTGCAGGAGCGGCATCTGCGGGGCGCAGTGCCCTGGGCGTTCGACCTGCCCGGCCCAGACACCCCCGGCCCTTGAGCGCCTTCTTTCTTTTTCTTTCTTTCTTTCTTTCTTTCCACTCCTGTTGCTGGGAGAGGGGCCGTCAGCCCACCCTGGCGCTGCTGCTCTCCTGTCGGCCTGCCCAGGGCCAGCCACCTCTCCCCCACTCCCGAGGTACCTTCCCACTTCTGTCCAGAGTCTGCGGAGACTCTCCTAACCCGCGGGAATGAGTAAAATATTGTTATTTCTCCAGGCCTGGTCCCCTACCCCATCTCTGATTAAATCTAGAAGACCTCTCCCAGCCGTGGTATTCCAGGGCCTGTCATCCCTTCCCAGTTCTTTAGGTGAATTTTAGATTTCCCTTACCTCTCTCTGGAGTATCTCATTTGGAAACTTAATCTCCATATCATTCAAATATTTATTATTCAAGATTCACCATAAGAGACAACCAGATGTTATGGGAGCTACTGAGATACCTAAGCCAACCCCATGGATTAAAATTTTAGAATAAGCTCTGCCTTTTCATTTGTGCAGCTGTGGGTGTGGTACTTCTTTGACAGGCAGTCCTATGCTACGTATTCTGCTCCAAGCCAGCACTCCAGGAACGTGGTTCCCAGCCAGTCTCCAGTGCTGTTGCCTTGCTCTTGACCGAGAAGCAAATACTGCCCTCAGCTGCCAGGAATGGGGATACCAGACATGTGCACAGAGATGGGTCACAAAGCCAGCCAGGAGCAACCTTTACTGTTCAGGAAGGATGAGGAGCCACACCCACTTCCTCACCAAGGCTGAACTCCAGACACCTCAGCCCTCAATAGTGTTGTCTGTCATTCACAAGTGCCCATGGCTCCCTCCACAAATCCCACAGGAACCTGAAGGCCCAAATGTGTCTTGATCCTGTCCCTCACTGTTTCCCTTGCACTTAGCTTGGCCTCCGCCTTGGCCTGGCCCCCCACCTTGAGGATATTTGGGGACTCCTTCCTAGGTAAGCATGCCAGGACAGCTAGCTGGGGGTGTGTCCCCCCCCCCCCCCCCCCCCCCCCCCC